>CAUYQG010185535.1:0-20865 GCA_963574415.1 Tarsius wallacei
TTGCCTGAGCCCGTGGGTTCGAGACCCGCCTGGGCAAGCGAGACCTCATCTCTACAATAAATCAAAAAATTAGCCGGGCGTGGTAGCGCGCACCTGTAGTTCCAGCTACTTGGAAGGCTGAGGCTGAAGGATCGCCGGAGCCCAGCAGGTCGAGGCTGCGGTGGCTGGGAGCGGCCTCTACACTCCAGTCTGGGTGACAGAGTGAGACTCCAACTCAAAAAAAAAAAAATATGATATACAAGATCAAAAATGATCATCTATATAGGGTGCTTGCCATGAATGGAGGTTGTAGTACTGGAAGTTGTTCTGAGTGAGTCAGTGAGTAAGTGGTGAGTTATTGTAAAGGCCTAGGATATTACCATACACTACTAGACTTTATTAACACTGTACACTTGGGCTACACTAAATTTATACAAAAAGAAAATTTCCTTTCTTCAATAATAAATTAACTTAGCTTATTATAACATATTTATTTTATAAAATTTCAATTTTTTAACTTTTTGACTCTTGTATTCACAGCTTCACACGCAAACACACTGTACAGTTGTAAAAAAATTTCCTTTTCATATCCTTATTCTATAAACTTTTTATATTTAAAAATATATATTTTTTTTACCTTTTGAACTTCTTTGTTAAAAACTAACACACAAACACACACATTCCCCTAGGCCTATACAGGATCAGAGGCATCAATATCATCGTCTTCCACCTCCACATCTTATCCCACTGGAAGATCTTCAGGGGCAATAACACGCATGGAGCTGTCATCTCCTATGATAACAATGCCTTCTTCTGGAATACCTCCTGAAGAACCTGCCTGGGGCTGTTTTACAGTTAACTTCTCTTTGGGAAAAAAAAAAAAGTAGAAGTATACTCCAAAATAACAATGAAAGATATAGTATAGGAAATACATAAACCAGTAGCATAGCTGTTTATTATTGTTACCTAGTATTTTATACTGTGCATAATTGTATGTGCTAGACTTTTATATGACTGGCAGTGCAGTAGATTTGTTTACATGAGCATCAGCACAAACACATGAGTAATGTGTTGTACCCTGACGTTATAACAGCTAAGTCAACTCTAGGCAATAGGAATTTTTCAATTCCATTATTATCTTTTTTTTTTTTTTTAACATGTGGGGTACAGTTCAGGGTTAGGTATACAAATGATCATTGTACAGGTAAAGTTTGGGCCTCACTTTGGTCCCCACGTCACCTGATTTGAGATCAGGTACCCTTATTGATGAAGTGTGCCCCTGACCTCCCTCCCCTGGCAGTTTCCCACTACTGCCAATCCCTTTCTTATTGTATTATGATGGTTGTTCAGGGTCTGCGTATGAGTGAGACCATGTAGTACTCAGTTCTTTGTTTCTGTGATAAATCACTGAGTATTACAGACTCTAAATCCATCCAAGTTACTGCAAAGTTCATAATTTTGTCATTCTTTATGAATATGTAATATTCCAATGTGTATATGTATCCCATTTTTAAAAATCCAATCTACTTTCAATGGGCATCACAATTGGTTCCATGTTTTTGATATTGTGAATAGCGCTGTAATAAATATGCGTGCACGGGTATCTTTTTTGTAGAATGATTCGAGTTGAGGGATTGCTGGGTCATATGTGAGGTCAATTTTTAAATCTTTTAGGAATCGTCACACTGTTTTCCACAGAGGTTGTACTAGTTTACACTCCTACCAACAGTGTAGAAGTGTTCCCTTTTCCCGCATCCTCTCCAGCATCTGTTGTTTTTTGAGTTATTGATGATGGCCATCCTGACTGGAGTTGGGTGGTATCTCAATGTATTTTTAATTGCATTTATTTGATGATTAGTGAGGCTGAGCATCTTTTCATGTATCTGTTGGTTGTTCATATGTCTTCTTTTGAGAAGTGTCTGTTCATATCTTTTGCCCACTTTGTAATGGGGCTGTTTGTTTTTTTCTTTTCAGCACATTTGAGTTCCTTGTAGATCCTAGATGTTAGGACTTTGTCAGATATACAGTTGGCAAATATTTTTTCCCAGTCTGTGGGCTATCTCCCCACTCTCTTGATGATTTCTTTGGCTTTGCAGAAGCTTTTCAGTTTGATGAGATTCCACTTGTCTATCTTATCCCTTAAGGCATAACTCCATTATAATCTTATGGGACCACCATCACATATGTGATCCATCATTGACCAAAACATCATTACGTGGCACATAACCATATTTGGACAAATAAGAAGTTATGCAAATATTAATATTTGTGCTGCACTGGGATGTAGCCTCACACCTACACAATGGTAGAACTCAACCCACCTTCCTCCCTGGGCTTTTATTCCAGTTATTTCTGGAAGACCTCAGGGAATTTCTTAAATGACATAACAAATTCTTCTTCCATGTCCTCTTCCTCTAACATCTTTGTTGATTAATATTCCTTGGGAAACTCTTGGAGGAAATGTCTCTGGAGGAACTTTCCCTCTGTGGGCAAAGTTCATCTCCATAATTCCCAAAGCCAGTTTAGGCTTAGCCAGGACACTTTGCCACATGCTTCTAGACAACTCCAACTACAAGGGTAAATTCCCACAAAGTTATAATGGAGCAAATCTCTCTTCTAACTTACCCTAGAGACATTCATAGTAGGGGATATATGTGTGTATATAATTACTAGAACATCAAAAACTAAGGGCTTTGTTAAAGACACATGCAAGTAATATGAAAATACCAAGAAGGGATCTCTGTAAATCTGAGACTTGGTGATTCTCAAACTTGCTGAATCTGTGATTTCTGTTTTGCTGAACGGGTGACTTTCAAATCAACTTACTTAAATCTTCACACGAGTTTGTGCCATCATTCTTAGTTTTGTTTGGGGAGCTTCATATTTGCTTAGTTGCCAAGTTGCAGTTCTACTATTTATTCATTCAACAAACAGGGTTGAGTATGTACTGTGTCAGGCACTCTGCTATATATAAAGTAATTCCAATTTGAAATACAAATTCTTAGTGATTATAACCACCATGGGATAGGCGGTGCACAGCATTAACAGAAAACAACCTGCCATGTATTAAAGAATCTGTAGCAAGAGGAAAATGTAAAACTCTGACAGAAGAAAATAGATTCAGAGATAACAGCTCAGTTTTTACTGCTAGGCAGAGAAAATCCCCTGAAAGTAGATGCAGATGTGGGCTCTGCCTTTTTCCAAGAGGAAGCCCTTCAGGGTTACATGGCAAAAATAGGTTTCCACTAAAGATCACTTGACTGAATCATTCATTATAGTATCTTCGACTGACATGATAGAATTGAAACTCTGTTTTATCAACGTTGGAATTGACACATGGAATGGTACTAAGACTGTTTTGTGTGTATTCTGCACCTAATAAACCTATAAAGACTTTGGAGGTGAAATCTACCCTGGGGTTAATCAGTCATGGTTAGAAACACTCCCAGAGCCTTATAGACACTCCATGAATGCCAGGGCTGACTCAAGGCCAAACATGGAACACAGAAATCCATTGCATTCAGGAGTTAAGAGAGTAGAATGAATCAAGACTGGAGGATGAGCTTATTGTATCTCACATGGATCATTGTGGGTGGGATTGAACATATGTTAATGAGAGCTTGACTGACTAGATTGCTTGAGAAATGAGTTTCAGGGAAACCAGAGGAAATGCTTTCTATTTCTCTCATTTGGGCAGGTCCTAAGAGCCCCTGGACTCTTATGGATGCCAGTGGGATACTGAAGAATATTAAAGCAATTAAGTGATGGACTGTGTCTTGGGGAGAGTCTGTCTGATTTTTCTGAATTAAATGCTATGTTAGTTGTTGGAAAGGCATTGCTTTCTATGCCCCAGCAAAGACTTTGCAGATCAGTCAATATGCAGGCCTTTCAAGCTGATGAAACAAATGAATTCTATTTTTCTAACTAGGTAAGAGTACCAGGAGAGCTGATTCATTCCAGTCTGAGAGAGAACAATCCACATTCTGCTGCACAGGGGCAGTGCCTATTCTCTGATGTGCTGTAGATGGCTAGCACAGGTACTTCTGGGAGCCAGTTAAGATTTCAGAAAAATTGCTAGCCAATTGAAGGCATCATGGTACTTTTAAATGAACCACGTGTAAGGTATTTAAACCATAGAAATTGGCACATGCTACAAATTAGGACTTTTTCTATTACTAGCACAACATGGAAACAAAGTCATTCTCTTTTGTGTGTGGATATAGAGATCCTGAGAGTGGATTCGTGCATATCTGTAGGCAGGAAAGTTATAACTCTCAGGATGACTGATTCAGAGCCTACAGTTCTACTGATTCATACAGATTCTTGCACATGTATACAAGTAGAGTCTGACCACCAAACTTGGAAAGGCTATGCAACTTATATATAGGCCAATTTGCAAGCCTCTACAAATATATGTAACCTTTGAGACTAAGTTCCCATCTAAGATGTGAAAGTATGAATCATAGACTGACCCAAACACAGTTAAAAGACTAACACAAAATCCATATATTAGTTCATACCTATCTCTATTAGCAGGACTGTTCTATATTTTGCAGATAAATTTAAATCCATTTCATTTTCCCTGAGATCATAATGCAGCTTAATTTGCTCCCTCATCCATTTCTAGATGGTAAAAAATCTACGCCTTTTGGTTTTTCATCCTTAAGAACTACATGCAAAAGAAAGAAATAGAAAAGCATAAAATCAAGGTCAGGAAGATTAAGCCCCTTAATTCACGTGTCAAACTTCCCATTTCAATTGTAGTTTTGTCTCCCAGCTAAAGTTTGTCTTTTTGTGACATTTGCATTAAGCCCAGAGGACATTTTGAGTGGAAACCTGCTGAAAGCATAATTGAAACTCTGAGTGGTGCCTTTTGTCTAATTTGCATTTTCCCCCAGGTGGGGAGTTTTCCCTTCCCCTTCTCTTCTCCTGGGGTGTTCAAAGATTATCTCAAAGAATGATGTTATGCAATTGATTCAAACAAATCCCCATGTACAGTATATTATATGTATAATTTTTTTCCAGAAGCTATTCTAAATGCCACCATAATAAACTATGTAGGGAAGTCATTTGTAGGTTTAGGATAGTATAGATAGTTCATTTTCCCTCTCAGATAGAGATATTTGTTCACAAGTTTCATTGTTTAGTAGAATCTTTCCTTTCAATTATCTACATGGTATCGTTTTTGAGTCATATAGAAGGTTGTCTCTATAGAGACATTTTTAAAATAAACATAAACTATTAAATTTTATTCTTAAACTTAAATTTTATCTTTGGAATCTTAAATTTGAAATCTTAAATTTCATCTTTGAACGCTGTGCCTCAAAACACGTACCGTCTCGATCTCTATTTAAAAGTTGTAGCATCACTGGCCTTTCGGTGTTGTCAACAAAGTTAATAACATCAGACAAGGATGCAGGGCTGATGGTGTCAGATGCACCCTTTAATAGAAAATTTAAGGTAAGATTATAATTGGTGAGAAAGTAGAGTCTATTTTCCTCTGGAAAAATAAGATTAAAAAGATATGGCGACTTATTTCTCTTTTGAGTAACTCTTCATGTATTTTTGTTTGTTTTTTATGATTACTTTTATTTGTATGTTTTTTTTTTCTTTTTTTTTAACTCTTCATATATTTCAGATCTGTCTCTTACATATTGCCAAAGCCACTACCACAGGAGCAATTTAGATTTTTGCCTTCTAGGATTCAGCCTTCTCAAGCCTTCATTATTCATATTAGATATATCATTTCATTCCCAATATTTGGATATCAGAGCCCTCTTAGATTGTCAGCCTGAGTAGGATGGAACCCTAGACTGAATTGGTTGAGGAATGAGGAATGGGCTGAGAGGAATGTAGCAGAGAGGAATGTAGCCCAGGCCAGCATTTCAGGAGATTCAACAGCTATCACTGTGAGAGTTTTAATGACTGCAAAGACAAACCTTTTTCTAAAATTTGACTTTTTAGATTTAGTTTGATACATATTAGAAAAAAAATACCTGTATATTCAATATGTATTATAAAAATTGTTCACAAGAAATTGTTCAAATAATTTTATAATTTAAAAAGCCAACCAATTAAAAGAAAAAAATAAGTAAATACTAGATCTGATATGAAGCCATGGTGAAATTGTGAGTTTGGAAGCTGATTGACTAAAGGAAGAAACATATTCACCAAGACAGACTGGCATGGTGCTGGGCAGGGTGGGTTCTTGAATTAGACAGTGTGAGTTTAGATTTTACCTCAGTAAATATGAACACCGACTGTATGGGCTCAGATAAATCATTCATCCTCACAAAGTCTCACTTTCCAGAGAGGAACAAAAGTGTCTACCTCGAACTGATGATATGTAGATGATGATGTGAGAATTTATTGAAATTGTGAATGTGAAACTCACAGCACATTGTCATTATTTTAGAAAAATGCACGCCTTAGATTTGTATCAAGTTGTCTTTACAAGCAATCCACTTGGAGAATATTGAACAAATCTTTGTTGTGTCTACCATGGGCAAGGCACTGTAATTTCACTCCTTTAATGTCATTTTCCCTTCACAATTGCTCTTGTGAGGTAGGTAGTGTTTCACCAAGAAAAATGAGAGGATTCAAAGATTGGTAAGCCTGGAACAGATTAATCAGCCTCAACCATTTATCCCTAGCAGTGATACCTATAGTAGCCATCACCATAGCAATAGCATGGGCTGGCAGGGACCTGACTAGAAAGAAGTGGAAGGACACAAGAGCAGGCAGAAAACCACCTGGAAGAAAAAAGGTGTGTAGAAAAAGGAAAATGTAGCTTCCCCAGTACCCAGAATTATGGGAATAATGGTGATAATTCTCATTCATGGAGCACCAAACTCTGGCCTAAATGCTTTATATATGTAGGTACATATTATCTTGTTTATACATGTCATAAGAATTATAGTACTTATGAGGGAGATGCTATTATTAGCCCACTTTACAGATGAAGACTTTGAAGAGTAAAAAACATGGGTAGTTTATCCAAGGTCACAGGGCTGCTTCACATGAGCCAGGATCAGAAAAGAGTTTAAAATCTACCACCCTTTCTTAGACATAGAAAGAACAGTTCCTGGCATTCTAGGTCCCCAACCTCTACTCAGTTCCAGGAATGGCTAGTAACTGTGGAAACCTGGCAACTTGACAAGCAATTTATTGTTTAAGGTCCTGATTCTTGACTCTATCTTCATCAAGTTCTTCTTGGGAGCATTTAGGGAATACTAGTATACAGAGCCAAACTCAGGCCAATTATATCATAATCTTAGGAGGGAGTGGGGAAAGGTATTGATATTCTTTCTAATTATTCCCTGGTAATTTCATAGATAGCTAGCCTTGAGAAAGAGCCTTGGTCTAAAGTGTCTTCTCCTGAGTTGGTAAGTGGTATTGATAATAAAGACGCAGTTGTATAACCCTTAGCTATTTGATTTAGCAAGTTAGGAAAGGTACTATAATAGAATGTATTGAGTACCTGTGATATGCCAGGTCTTCAATGCAGATTTGTACTCTCAGTATGCCCTCACTCAGTACCTCTGATGATCCCAAAGTGATTTGTGAAATCCCCAAGGGGGTCAGGATGGGGCATCTGCCCTCTCTCCTTGTGTTCATCTCTTCTTAGGAAGTGGATGTGCCCAGAGATTGGGTTATACAGGCAGACAGATCAGATCGGGGACAGGTCTTGCTCTTTTTCTGGATAGGTGACTTTGAGCAAATGTGTGGTTCCCTCTGAGGTTCATTATCTTCTCCTGTAAAATGAAAAGTGATGCTTATAGGTTACATACTGTGCATTCCCAGTGGGGCTATATTGCCCCTAGGGGGGTGAAATAGGTTCTTGGAGGGAGGGGCAAAAATTTATTTTAAAAAAATAAAGCACAGATCCACATGCAGTACATAAATAGACATGAGTATATATTCATGATATTAAAATGTCATTGGGCACCCCCTTCAGGTCCCCTCCTATGATGGGAGCTTTTCTGTCCTCTCAATAAATTCTGTTTTCAAAAAATTAATTAATTAATTAAATGTCACGAGAGTTGTGATGGTTAGGGAAAAAAGTCTAAGAAGTTTCCTTAGGGGAGTAGATAATGAAAAGCAAAAGTTGAGAAATGCTGTGATAGATTAGGATTGTTATGAGAATAAAAGGAGGTGCAGCATGTATAGTCCTTGGCATAGACCCGGCACTCAGGAGCCACTCAATAAATGGTAGATGCTGTTACTGTTATTTGTCCAAGCATCCTTTTATTCAAAATGTACACACCAATTCCAGCCATTCTTCAGGGCTATGCAAAGCTTTATTGGGATTATAGGAAATGTAAGTCACCACCCCTGACTTCACCAGTGAGCTAAGTCAAAGCTAAGCCAGAGAGGCTGAGTGCTATCATAAATGAATGCACATAAGGTCCAGGGGACAAAGGAAGTACACAGTTGGGGGTCTTCATTTCCTTCCCATCTCCACTGCTGCATTCAGCCAGGTCAGGTGGTCACTAGGGCCTCAATTCCCAGTCTTGCCTGCAGCTTCTCCTGCTCACAGTATGGAAGAGGAACCCCAGATTCACTACCATTAGAACATCATTTTGCTCTAGGAGAGTAATTGAGTTAAGTGGAATTGTTATGGATGAACTCCCATATGGAAAACATTCTGTTCATTGCTGGAGATGTAGAGATAAATAAAAGAATAAGACTCAAATTCTACTCATGGTTCTTGAGGGAAAAACAGATGCATATAATGGGCACATCAATATAGAATGGTATAATATCTCCTATGTGCAGGTAACTCTGGGATCACAGAGAGGAGAAATTGCTTGGGCCGAATCTTAAAGAATAAGTAAGAGTTAACAGGGTGAAGAAGGTAAGAAGTACTTTTTGTAGAGAGGGAGTGCTGTGAGCAAGCCTGGGATGGTAGGCATAGTGGGGCACAGGAGTGGATAAGGTGTGAGACACGGAGTGAAGACAGAGGTCAGAGGGGAAGCTGATGGACAGCCTTGTTATGGAGAAGCTTGAATGCTGTGAGGATCCATAGTTGTATGAGACTCAGCTGGAGGCAAGTCAGGTCTATAGTTTTTTGTTTTTTTTTTTTTGAGTTGGAGTCTCACTCCGTCGCCCAGACTGGAGTGCAGTGGCCACTCCCGGCCACCGCAGCCTCGACCTGCTGGACTCCGGCGATCCTTCCACCTCAGCCTTCCAGGTAGCTGGAACTACAGGCACGCGCTACCACGCCTGTCCAATTTTTTTTTATTTATTGTAGAGATGAGGTTTCGCCTGTCCAGGTGGGTCTCGAACCCGCAGGCTCAGGCAATCCACTCACCTCAGGCTGAGCCACCGAGCCCGGCAGGTCTATAGTTGTAACAGGAGAATCTAAGACTTCCTTCAAGGAGTAAGGCTGTGTGTAGCCTCAGGACCTGACATTTCCTGAGTCCAGATTATCTCTATTTCACTTCTTTGTCTTCTCCTTTGCTGTCTGTGCCAATCTTACTAACTTATTTCTAGATCCCTAGATGCCACAGGAGCTTTTGCACATGTGTGGCTCTATCATTCTGGGATAGGTCCTCTATTACTTACAAGGATACTAGGTTGATTTCTGTCTCCCATACTAGACTTCAAGCTAGGGGCTGTATCCAACTTTGTTCAAGATTATAACTTCAGCATCTAGCACAATGTAGGTCCTCCTTAAATATTTATGGATGGGAGGAAGGAAGGGAGGAAGGAAGGAAAGAGGAAACTTGGCTGTGAATCTAGAACCCCCATACATTTTGTACTCCTTTTCCTTTCGCCCTTTGCTCCCCAGTTGAGATTGTCTTCAGGGTATTCGGGGGCTGGGGCTAGAACCCTCACGCTGGCAATTGAAGCAATAAGTTCCCACCGGGCCTTGTCATTTGAGTAATTTGCCTCTAGTGAATGGATGCTAACTGATGATGACAGTGAAGACGACCTTGATGTTTCTCCTTCATAGTTCACTTCCAAAAACTGAAACAAAGCACCTCTGATTAACCTTGGCTACCAGGATGGTCAGAGGAAATAAGCAAGTGTCTGAGAAACTGTAGACTCCCAAGGGTCCACTTGTGTGTCCATTCAAAGATGGCCCTAATGCTGACTTAGCCATGAAAGGCTCTGGAACCCTAATGCCAAGTGACCAAGAGGCGCCATGAAGCCCACTTCAGGGCTGGGTGGGAACATGTGAAAGGTATTGAGCAGGGCACTCATGACACTATACATTAGCTCCCCCTCCTTGTATTCAGGGGCTCCCAAGCCCCCAGTGGATGCCTGAAACCACATGTACTACTGAACCCTATATATGTTATGCTTTTTCCTATACATACATACCTACGATAAAGTTTCATTTATCAATTAGACACAATAAGGTATTAACAATAACTAATAACACAAGAGAACAAGTACAACAACAATACTCAGAATGACACACTCTTTGAAAAGTGTGAATTGTGTATTTCAAGAATTTCCCATTTAATACTTCTGAACCATGGTTGACTATGAGTACATGAAGCTGCAGGAAACCAAACCATGCATATAGGGGCAATTACTGTATTCAGGTTCTGGTAGGATTTCAGGAGGCCTGTATTCTCCATGGAGTGATGTTTTTATTGAGAACGTATAGTGGTGACAGGCAAACGGATCAGAGTTTGAAACCTGGACCTCGTGTACAACCTGGCTGTGTTTTGAACACCACCAGCTTTGTCTTCTCTGAGGCTCAATTTCCTTTTCTAGAAACTGTGGAGGCAGGGGACCAAAATAGTAGCTCATTTGTTGTTATTGTAAAGATTAAGACAATATGTGTAAAATGCTTAGCACTGAGCCTTGCAAGTAGAAAGTGCTCAATTCACATTAGCCACTATCATTGTCGACTAATATCATTATCATCACCATAAGCATCATCTTCCCAGGATGGAAAGATCTGCTTAGCTCATCAGATATTTACAAGGCTTTAACAGTGTGCTAGGACCTATAAAGATGTAGTCATCAAAAGATGTATACAAGAAAGTTCCTAGCAGCAATATTTTAAGGTCCACAAACTGGAAATAGTCCAGGGGTCCGTCAACAGTAGGATAGATAAATAAACTCAGTATTGCCAAATAATGGAGTCCTATATTGTGACTAGAATAAATAGAGTGATTCAGGTACAGTATAGTCATTAGTGATTACTGTATAATGATTAGGATACACTACCGTGACTTGCAGCCACATGATGAATCTCACCAAATGTAATGTTGAACAGAAGAAACCAAATAGGAAAGAGTACTTACTGTATGATTCCAGTTATACATGTATAAAGTGCAAACCATTCTATGAAATTAGAAGTCAAGATAGTGTACCCTCCAGGGAGAAGGGTACGAATTTTGCTCAGAAAGGAAGGGGACTGGTAATATTTTGTGTCATGGTCTGGGTGCTGAGCCCTTGGGTGTGCTACTTAATGAAGATTCAAATTTTTTATGCTGATTTATGCACTTTTGTGGTATCTATGTTATGTTTCAATTAATGGCCTCCTAAACAAATAAGCCTGTTCAGGAGAGAACTAAAAGTGGTACAATCCTATGCTTACCCACAAGGGGCCACGAAGTCTGCAACAAAAGGCAGACAAGCAAACACATGCACAGACATGGACTATGATACCCATAATAATGGAATTGCATACCAGGTGCACAAATGCCATAGAGAGGAGCATGTTCGGCCGTCAAAGACGCTGCTTGTATCAATGCCTGTTCTCCGGGGGATTCCTCTGTACGGGAGGGGGCATGATTTCCCTATCTCTTCCCACATGTGACTGAGCCAGTCAATTGCAGGAACTTTGCTCACATCTGTCTACTCCTCACATCACCACCACTGCTGCCGTCATCTCAGCCAGGCATCTTTGGTACAGCGCTGAACTGGTTGTAGCTGGTTCTCTTGGCCTTTCTTCTTGCCCTTCTTTAAAACATTCTCTATAACCCAGATCTACTTAATTATAATCTTGGATTGGGTCCTCTGGATTTTTAGAAAGTTCCCCGTGTGATTCTGATACACCCAACCCTCGGAAAGCACTGCTGTCCACAGGATCCAGAACCCACACCTAAGCTTGACTCTCTTCACACTAAAAATAGTCCAAGGCCACCAGGAAGCATCCTAACTTACTTGCTTTTCCCAATGTGGGAAAGGCATTTTCAGCTTCATTCCCAGCCTCCTCCTCTCCAACCCTGACACCCCTGACCCATTGCATATTGGCTTCTCGGTCAAGTACACCAAGTTAGTTCTCTCCCCGAACCCATCTTGTTCTTTAACCCTCCACCCCCATGCCTTTTTTTTTTTTTTTTGAGTTGGACTCTCACTCTGTCGCCTAGACTGGAGTGCAGCAGCATGCTCCCGGCCACCACAGCCTCAACTTGCTGGGCTCTGGCGATCCTTCCGCCTCAGCCTTCCGAGTAGCCGGAATTACAGGCACGCGCTACCATGCCCGGCTGATTTTTCTATTTATTGTAGAGATGAGGTCTCACCAAGTTGCCCAGGTGGATCTCGAACCCACGGGCTCAGGCAATCCACTCACCTCAGCCTCCCAAAGCACGGGATTACAGGCTGAGCCACTGAGCCCAGCTCCCCATGACTTTGAATAGCCTAGAATGTCCTCCACAGGCTTAAGGGTCTTCTAATCTGCTCATCTTCAAGACCCAGCTCGAATACTGTCTCTGTAGAGATGTCCTCAGTGCTGCTGAGTACTCTGTGTTTCTGTCCCAGTACTGTACATGCTGGAATTAGATCATTTCCCATAAATGCCATCTCTGACTCTTCATTTCACCCATTATACTCAGGTTTGCATCTCAGCTCAGCACCTGCCTAGAACATGTGAGGTGATCAGGGATGCATCATAACGAATGAAGTCCAGCAGCACAATGTCACCAGGGTACAAGAGGCTTGCTGTGGGATTAAGGACAGTGTTTGTGGACTCAGAGTAGGGAGCAATGCGGTGATCCATGTATAATAGGTTAGAGAGATCTCAAGGAGTAAGTAGCTCAACCTACTCATGCTCTCTTTGTTTTGTTTTTCCAGTGACCTTCAGTGACTGTAAAGGAAACGACAAGCTACGCTATGAGGTCTCAAGTCCATACTTCAAGGTGAATACCAATGGCGGCTTAGTTGCCCTGAGAAACATAACTGCAGTGGGCAGGACTCTGTTCGTCCACGCACGGACTCCCCACGCAGAAGACATGGCAGAACTTGTGATTGTTGGGGGAAAAGACATCCAGGGCTCCTTGCAGGTAACCAATTCTTTGTAATAAGTGGGGTCCAAGGAAGAACATTAGATTCTGTCTGTCTTATGTGGAAAATGGGTCTTGAGTTTATTATGTTGGCTAAGACTCTTTCTGTTATTATTGTGAGAATGATAGAAACCCTGCTCGATGGGTATTTATTGACTCAAGTAACTGACACATCTCAGGGATAGTTTTGTCTTCAGCATGGCTATATACTGGTACCCAAATGATGGCATCACCTTTAGTCCCAATCCATCTTGTGGTTCCATTTTTCTTTTGTTGGATTCTCTCTAGGAAGTCATTTCTAAGATTCTAAATCACATCCTTCCCTCCCTCCCAGTGTGGCGGTCTCAGCAAGTTCACTCATTCTTCTCATCTACCCCGTTACCTGGGAGCATCTCTTCCTGATGATGCCAATGAAAATTTGAAATGGGATCTCATGGGCTCTCATTAGATCATGTACCTATCCCTGTACTAAACACTGTGTATGTTGGGTTGTCATGTTCTAGTTGGCCAGATCTGGGTTGGATGCTTTTTCATGAAGCCAGGTCGGAGTCAGTACCATTCACCTAAAAACATATGAACTCAAAGTAAAAGAAGGGTAGTTACTCAAAGTAAATTAAGATGCTATTTTCAAAGGCAAGAAAATGAAAATTGGGCAGGCAAGAACCCACAGTGGACCACTAGAGTCATATAGCAAGACAGCCATTGCATATGGCGCTGCTCCTTTGCCGTACACCAGAGCTCACTCCTTTCCAGATCACATGCATTCTGATGCTTGTGTTCCCACACATGTACTCGCACTTTATGAGTGTCACAAACTGCCATTCAGGCGTCCCGATTTTGCCATTCAGAGACTTTTTGCTACAAATGACTTTGCTGACTCCTTTTCCACCAGCAGCTCAGAGTCCCTACCTTCTTGTATAAAGAAATGCAAGATACACAGCAGAACATCAGTAAAATGAAGATGGTAATAACAGCGTACACTAGTTTAGTGTGTCTAGCCTTCTCTCTTACATGCTAGCCTGGTCTTTCTCAGTTTTTCAAAGCTCCTGATTCTTATCCCTCTTCTCTGTCCACCACATTCCCCATAGCCCTACCTGATCTGCTCATTTTGTTCAGTGGCAGAGTAAGTGTGAGTTACACAGCCGGGAGCAGAGACAGTACAAGCAGCAATGCAAGCATTGCCTTCCTGCCTGTGCTGCCTGTGTGATCTTGAGAACACTGTAAAACCACTTTATCTGTGGACTAGAGGGGTTAAATAGTCTTGGGTGGCAAATAAGCAAATGGCTTGTGTGCCTCCCCATTCTGTCACCAGGCTCATGGCTGATATTGCCAATCACCTCTGGCCTGGCCTGAATGTCTTTCCCAATGCAGTGCTTCTGGAAACTCTATCAATTGATCATTTAGAAATGTTTCTGGGAATGGACTCTATTTGCCATTCCTGGACTGGACGAATTCCACAATTCCCCTTCATATCTGTGAAGCTGTGAGTTAAGGATAGACTGTCACCTAAAAATGAATCCACAGCATGTCACTGATGTTTCAAAGAAAATAGGATATTGGTGAACATACACCAGTGTGGAAACCCATTGACACCACAAAGGCAAGCTTTTATCTTACTTAGCCACCACCGTTTTCACAGCATCTCACTAACCTGTGATATAAATGACTTGGCAAATATCTAAAGCAACAAAGTTACCAGGACATATAGCAAAAAAGCATTTCTTTTCTTTTTTTTTTTTTTTGAGTTGGTGTCTCACTCTGTCACCCAGACTGGAGTGCAGTGGCCGCTCCCGGCCACCGCAGCCTCGACCTGCTGGGCTCCGGCGATCCTTCCGCCTCCACCTTCCAAGTAGCTGGAACTACAGGCGCACGCTACCATGCCCGGCTGGTTTTTGATTTATTGTAGAGATGAGGTCTCGCCAAGTTGCCCAGGCGGGTTTTGAACCCGCAGGCTCAGGCAATCCACTCACCCCAGCCTCCCAAGGTGCGGGATTACAGCCTGAGCCACCGAGCCCGGCTGCAAAAAAGCATTTCTTAGGAACACAAATGGTTCAGAGAATCATGAAAGGAGGTTTGTATTCGAGACCAACTGTATTTAGATGGACATTGTTCATTGTGATTCATGGTCCATATTTATATCTGGAAAGACAGTGTTGTGGTGTTTTGTTTTAAAGAAAGCAGGAGGGGTTCTGGATACTTCTAAGGTCAAATCCCACCTTGAGGAACAGGGAGACCTGGGTTCATTATGAAGGGACTCAACCGTGAGGTGCTGTTTCCTCGCATTCCCGTGAGATGACTTCCAGAGGCAAAGCCCTTCCAAGCCCTGGCTGTTTCTCATCTGCTGCTGTCTGAATGCATTGTCACCCAAACTTGGCTGTGATTGTTTTGCTTCTTATAGAGCACACAGAGGCTGCCATTCAGTTTGCCAGGCTCCAGCAAAAGGGGCATTCATCTCCTGCCTCCAGAAATTTTATGAAGTTTGAAAATAGGCCTTGTGAAGATGCTTAGATGTGTCCATAATAAAAAGACCCCAAAAAAGGGGGGAAAAAAAGGAAAGGAAAACAAAAAGACAGAAAAAGAATCATTCTGAAGAGAACACAGACCTTAATAGATATTAAGCTGGTATTTTTTCAGGTCCTCCTGTGTGCGGTCAAGTGGGCCAACAGCTAGGAAGGGAAATCAGTGAGTCTCCGTGTCAGCTCAGCTCCTGGCTGGGGAGGGAAAGTGAACATGTATATTCATGATTAAATACCAAGCAGGGAGGGAAAAGTGATTGATGCTCTGTGCCTCTGAAGAAGAGAGAGGTCAGGGGAAACTGAACTGGTGATACCAGCCAATACTTATGTAGTACTAACCATGTGCCAGGTGCTTCTCGCATAAGCTACAGATGCTGACTCATTTAATCTCCTTAGCAACCAGGAGACAGGCGCTATTGTTTCCTGCCTCATAGTTAGTTTTTACTAATTTTACTGATAGGGCAATTGAGGCACAAATAGGCAAGTGACTTGTAATGGGGCAGAAACAAGACTTGAGCCCAGGCAGTCTGGCTCCTGAGTCCATGTTTCCAACCACTCCATGATGCTGCTTCTTTCTTAGGGATGGGGGGTGTTTGATTGAGCTGGACCTTGAAGAATGGGTCAATTTGCATGGTTGGAATGTCCCATAAGAGAATGTCTCATGAGGGAAATATCTCATGGCCTCTAAGATGTAGCTCTTTTTAGCTGTATGACCTTGGGCAAATTGCTTTACCTCCTAAGCCTCCATTTAATTTTTATTCTATCATCTGTAAAATAGAGATAATAACAGACCTTTTAAGGTCTTCATGAGGATTAAATGAGACAATCCATGTAGCAGTGATAGTTAGCATTTAGCTGATGCTACAGCCATGCCCAACGATAGATGCTTACATAAGACTTACTATGAGCTAAGCCTTGGGTTTATTCAAGCCTTGCATCCTCACAACAACATGCTGAGGGAGGCTGTTATCAGTGCTGTTATCATCTGCATCTCATGGCTCTCTCTCTTCCCATGGCTGAATCTGGTAGAACGTTCCTGTTGCTGCCTGTAAATTCTGCCTTGAGGTCTAGCTCCCACTCTGCATCCCTCTTCCTTGCATTTTGCATCCTGCTTCCGCTCTACCCTTTGGGACTGGTGATGCTATGGTGTAGTCTTGGTGTGATGTGTCTTCTCATTTTCAGCCAGGAGCTCTGCACAGATAATCTGGTTCCACCTTAGGGGTTAGCCTGCACACTTCATACTCCCCACATGAGCCAGGGTCTAACATCCAAGGGTCTATTTTTTTGAACCAGGGAGGTTGAAACAGAAGGGAAATGCTAATAAAAGCATGGGAATCAGTGGGCAGATAGGATGGGAATCGCATCTGAAAACCAAGAGGAGGTATTTTAGATAGATGCTACAGGAAACAAAAAAACCATTGTGAGTTCTTGAGCAAGGGAACAGGCAGGATAAAAACAACCTTTGGGGCAATTCATCTAGGGGCTGCCTGGACTAAAGTAGGGGGAGACTAGAGCTACATACTAGTTAAAATAATAGCTCTATTTTTTTGAGATTCTCTTTCATGAAACTTTCCTAAGTGTATGCATCTTAAGTATGCTTTAACATACATTATTTCTAATCCTCACAACCTCCCTGTGGGGTTGTTTATGTTATCCTTCTCTACAGAGGAGAACTTGGTCAAGAACCCCTAACTTGAAATTGACAGAAATGAGATTGAATTCTGTCCTGTCTAGCTGAACACCCATTCTCCTTCCTGCCACTTTGCTAATCAGGAGGCTCTGTTACTGAGGTGGCTATTGTCACTGGCCATGGGTCAAGAGATAAAGGCATGAGTTAGAGCAACACAGTAGCAATGGAGGGAAACACTAAATGGAAGATATGGCCTAAAGGAAGAAAGAGCCAGGATTTGCTGTTCAGATGATTCCAAATCGTCTAGGCTTGAAGATGGAGATGAGTTGGACCATTCAGAAAAGGAATGTTAAGGAAAGATGTCTAGTCAGGTTTAAGTGTGTTGAGTTGGAGGTTCCTAGGAACACCTTTATAGTGATGTCCAGTAGTTTATGGACAACGTGGGGCTGGCTCTTAGGGTAAGGACTTGAAGGAAGAACAACATAGTGGTAGGAGGTTTGGTCTTTGATGTTGAACATGAATGGGTTCAAATTTCTGTTCCATCACTTACTGATTGCATGACCTTGTAAAAGTCAGTCAATTCTCTGAACCCCAATATTTTCATCTATAAAAAAGGGATAAGAATAGAGTCTATATCACAGAATTCTGAGCACAGCACCAGACATCAAGGGACAAGTCCCATCAGTGGTATTACTTTGGAACCACTTGCTGAGAATTGCTTTAGCTATTCAGGCTCTTTTTTGCTTCCATATGAAGTTCTGTATTGTCTTTTCCAGGTCTGTGAAAAATGATGCTGACAATTTGATAGAAATTGTGTTGAACCCGTAGATTGTCTTGGGTAGAATGGAATCTGGATTATATAGTTCCAATCCATGAGCTTGGGATGTTTTTCTATTTGTTTGTGTCATCCTTGATTTCTTTTTTTTTTTTTTTGAGTTGGAGTCCCGCTCGATCGCCCAGACTGCCACCACAGCCTCGACCTGCTGGGCTCCGGCGATCCTTCCACCTCAGCTTTCCGAGTAGCCTGAATTACAGGCGCGTGCTACCACGCCCGGCTAATTTTTTTGATTTATTGTAGAGATGAGGTTTCGCCTGCCCA
Organism: Tarsius wallacei; assembly: GCA_963574415.1. NCBI lineage: Eukaryota > Metazoa > Chordata > Mammalia > Primates > Tarsiidae > Tarsius > Tarsius wallacei. The sequence goes on from CAUYQG010185535.1 coordinate 18,475, forward strand.
GGCGGGTCTCGAACCCACGGGCTCAGGCAATCCACTCACCTCAGCCTCCCAAGGCACGGGATTACAGGCTGAGCCACCAAGCCCGGCTGATCCTTGATTTCTTTAAGCAGTGTTTTGTAGTTCCCATTGCAGAGATCTTTCACCTCTTTGGTAGAGTGGGACCTCTAGAGGAAGAATAAGGAATAGGGGCTAAATGTATTCACTGAGGCCATGAGACAGAAGCTGGAGATTGGGGGCAGGAGGAGAAAGCCAAGTTAAAGAAAAAGGAGGCAGGCTCAGACGTAGGTGGGGCACCCAGCCTAACCAAAGCAGGAGAGATTTCACTGTTGCTAAATTCATATCACTGTGTTTTGGAAGGAAAGATTCTCTAAGGCAAATGTAATCACAGTGAAGCTCAATTTAGCTTCAGCAACTGGAGCCTAGCTCTTCTTTAATAAAATGATGCGTCTCTCTTATTTTTACCTGCTACTTGTGACCCTGTCTCACCCAGAAGGCCTATAGCCTGAATCTGTGAAGTCCAATTGTTAATGGTTTAATTATAGACTCTCCAGCTATTTCTGCATTTTTAATGGGCTGCCCAGAATCTAGTACCTGCCTGGGCTACGTAAGATCACCTTAGATCTGAGTAGGCAGAAGAGCAATTTAATTCCTAGTCTTTTGACAAGCTCTGAGAAATTGTTGTGGAGGGTGCTGAGGTTAACCTTCCGTGCACAAAAGGGTTTTCCAGGCTGTGGAAGGCAATGATGAACCCGACTCATAAAATTATGCCTGGACAGAATCGTGACTTTTCCCCACCAAATTTGTTATTTCTCAAGACTTGACAAGTATGAGAAGGAAGACAGAAGAGTGGTGTGTGTGTGCGTGCATTTACCTTGTATACAAGATTGCAAAGATTTATGCAGAAAAGCTCTGTGTTTCATTCCATATGCAGAGATGTCTTTATCTGCTATGTAAATGGGACTCATCAACTTCATTTTCTTGCCTGGCCAACAATAACAAAAGCTTTTTTTCTTCCTTTCTTTCTGAGTTAAGAAATTGTAGCTTGCACAACTATAGATCATGGCAAGGAATTCTGACATCATTAAAGCATGTGATGAAGTCAGGCTGGGACTACCCAAGAGTGTGTAGGAATTTATTTTGACATCTAGTTTGAGAACTAAAGAGATTGTGCCTACTGGCTTTATCCTGAAATGTGGGAGTCACCCTCTGAGCAACAGTAGAACTTAGACAACTTGTGACCCATCCTTAGGAACAAATCAGAAGACTCCCATAGCCCGGTTTCCTGTGGAGAGCTGGGAAGCCACAGGCTATGAACTTAAATCTGGTTCCCTGCTCCCAGCCCCGGTGATTCCTCAAATGCATATCTGATCATTTTACTCCACTGCTGTATAATTCCTCACTTCCTAATTAGCTCACCTGGCCCTTGGAGTAAATTCAAAAGACTGTGTATGTCTAAAAAGGTCCTTTGTGATCTAGTCTGGCTGGTCTCTGCAACCTTCCCTCAAGTCTGATTACTGTCCATCTTTAAGTGGCTTGACCTGCTGACCTGTCACCTCATCCAAGAGCCTTCCCATTGGAACTCTCTCCCTACTACCCCCATTTCAAAGAAGGGTCCCCACTACAGGTCTCACTCTTGGCATCAGTTCTTTTCCTTTGTGGCCTTCCTCTCAATTTTTAGTAATATATTTACTTCCTTGTTTAGGTACTTAATGTCTTCCTCCCTGATAAAACCCCATGAGGGATACAGGAAATAGTCTGTTTTCCTCCTTTCCTCCCTCCCTCCCTCCCTCCCTCCCTCCCTCCCTCTCTCCCTCCCTTTTATGTTCACTACTCTATCCTCAGCACACAGCACAATGCCTGACACATAGTGTTCAGTAAATATATCTTGAATAAATGGAAGAGTGGAATGAGTGACCTCTCTCGTACTCTACATTGGATTCTACCTCCCTTGGCCGGGCTTGGTGGCTCAACCTGTCATCCCAGCACTTTGGGAGGCCAAGTCGAGTGGATTGCCTGAGCCCATGCGTTCGAGACCAGCCCGGGCAGCCTGGTGAGACCTCGTCTCTACAATAAAATAAAAAATAGCCAGGTGTGGTAGCGCACATCTGTAGTTCCGGCTACTCGTAAGACTGAGGAGGCGGAAGGACCGCCAGAGCCCAGCAGGTTGACGCTGGGGTGGCCATGAGCATGCATGCCACTGCACTCCAGTCTGAGCAAAGGAGTGAGACTCCAACTCAAAAATAAAAAAATAATTCTACCTCCCATAATACCAAATCACTTGTGATGTGAATGAGCCAAGCTTCCCCACCTCTTCACACTGATTTTTCCTCCATCTGGACCATGCCCCCTCCACTGTGGCCCCAGCTGCCCAATGGCCAGCACCAACAGACC
>CAUYQG010185546.1:0-25756 GCA_963574415.1 Tarsius wallacei
GGGGGATGGGATTAATGATACTCAATATCTGTCTGGGGACGGGGAGACACCTCTTATCACCAAGGGTGTCTGAACGAAGCATATTTGTATACCTAATCCTTAACTGTACCCCACAATATGATAATAAAAAATATTGATTAAAAAAATAAAAAATAAAATAAAATAAAATAAAATCTTTGTTCTTTAGGTCAACTCGAAGAGCCTCTCACTGTCATGTGTGGTTGTGTTTTCTAATCTAAATTTGCAACACGAACGAAAATACTTAAATCCTGATCTGAACTGAATTCGCTTATAAATAGCTTCTGGAAGGGCAAAATGTTTTTGGGAGGGGTTCATTAGATTGCCTATAGAAGGTATATTGAAGGTTCTGTGCTTGCATGCACTAGAGGGGTTGGTTACACACGTGTAAGTGACACAGAACACAGAGCTCTGTATATTCAACTCCTCGAAATGTACATGGGCTGTAAAGTGTCCTGATTATATGATGGCTGTCATCTTTGTGAAATGAAATTTGATACAGTATCATGCATTGATTTATTAAGTATTATTTTTTCATATGTGTGTTCCATGAAGCCTCTGTCATTTGGATACAATAATTCCAAAATGTGTTTTTTACCCTACACCCTTGATAGACTATTGGAAATATATGCAAGCACGTGCAGTTATAACACAGTGATAGAAATAAATCATTATATATGACTAGAAGGCTACCAAAAATTGAGGTGCTTCTAAAACACAATCATGTGGATACTTTAGGAATATACAATGGATGAGCTAATTCTTGAAGGAAGATGATAAAGTTGTGAGTCATGAAATCAAAGACGAAATTTTTTCTTTCAGCGAAAGGAGAATTGTATATAAAGATATGGAGGTGAAATATTGTGTTTATAATATGTCCCAAATACTCACACGAAATTGATCAATTTCTGTGCCTTGTGTGTGTGTGTGTGTGTGTGTGTGTGTGTGTGTGTGTGAGTTGGAGTCACTCTGTCGCCCAGACCGGAGTGCAGTAGCACACTCACAGTCACCCTAGTTTGAACCTGCTGGCTTCCAGTGATCCCTCTGCCTCAGCCTCCAAGTGGCCAGAAACTACAGGCACTGAGCTACCGTGTCTGGATAATATTTGATTTGTTGTAGAGACGAGATAGCTCCAATTGCCCGGATATGTCTCAAACCCGTGGGCTCAGGCAATCCTCTCGCCTCAGTCTCCCAAAGTGCTGGGATGACAGGCTGAGCCACCGAGTCTGGCAGCCTATTTTTTTAATGTGATTAAAAAAAAAACTTAACTGTAATTTAACCAATCTGATACATTTCAGTCATCTTAATCCCTGAGGTAATTAATGTGGCCGAAATATGTTCAAGTTATCTCAAACTCACATGATCGAACCTGATGTAGAATATCTCAACAAAACTTTCTCAGTTGGGTCACAATTCAGTGAAGATCATTTTTTTAAGTAAAAAAGGAGTGGGGGAGAGAAAGAAGACAGCCTACAAAACAGTATAAACCTTTGTTCCTGATGCTTTAAAAAACATTCAACATCACTCAGTATTATAGAATCTAAGTCCATCCAAGTTGCTGCAGGGTTCATCAGTTCGTCCTGCTTTATGTTGTGTGATATTCCATTGTATATATGTACCACATGTTTAAAATCCAGTCCTCTTTTGATGGACATCACGGTTGGTTTCATGTTTTTGCTATTGTGAATAATCCTGTAATAAATGTGGGTGTGCAGGTATCTTTTTCATAGTTACTTGAGTTTCTTCGGGTATATTCCCAGCAGGGGGATTGCAGGGTCATATGGAAGTGATGACGTTGCCCTTTTCCCCTGCATTCTCTCCAGCATCTGTTGTTTTTTGGGAAACTGAGGTGGGGGGAGGGGTTGGGGATGGGAGGAGAAGGTGGGATTGGCTGTGGTGGGAAACTGCCGAGGGTGGGGGCACACCTCATCAACAAGGTTACCTGCGTAATGAACATTTGTATACCTAACCCTGAATTGTACCCCACATCTTTAAAATAAAAAATAAGTAGATAAAACATTCAACATCTTGGGAAATGAGCACATAAGAAAAAACTTGAAAGCATACTATTTGGAATATTCCAGTCCTGATGGAATTGTGTTTTAGGAATCCTTGATCTAAGGAGACTAACATTATTAAAAGGTAGTAAAATTATTCCTTGAAACATTTATATAACAGTGAAAAAAAAATATATATATACAGACGTATCTAAAATAGGGCAAATTCTTTAAATAGACAAAGAACGAGGCTAAGAATCCCCTATATCTGTACTGTATATCAGTTCACAGGGAACTCAACATTTCGATATTCATGCTTTCTCAGTCCTTTTTGCCCATGGAGGAAGGATTGTTTTTAAAAATTTATTCACCACATATCAAATCCTAGTAGATTGCTTTGTCTTCACACGTAATTCTGCAGTTTGGTAGCACTTAGGGTATCAGGTTTATGAATATGATATCAGGCACATCTCTTTTTGAGTTAGAGCCCAGTAAACAATCACATTTCTTTTATTGAATCGTTTAAAGACAATGCAAATATTTTAACACAGCGAGAGGATCAATTGGAGTTGTGTTAACAAATATTCCCTAGATTTTTATTCACTGGAAGAAAATAAGTTGAATTGGTTCTTTCAATAGCATAGCAAAGAAATTTAGCTATAGAATTTCTCACAAAAGAAAATGATCCCGATTCTAAGATGAGAGGGACGTGTCCCCTAGAGCAGAAGTCCACAACTTTTTGGCATCAGGGACTGGTTTTCATAGAAGACAACTTTTCCGCAGATGAGGGCTGGTGTTGGGGGGAGGGAAGGCTTTTGGATGATCAAGCACATGACATTCACTGTGCATTTTATTTGTATTATTATTACATTGTAATATCTAATAAAATAATTATATAACTTATCACTAATAGAAAAAAAGAGGCATGGATGAAAGCAGTAAATAAAAAAATGGGTGAGCCACACATGGACTAAAATAAGTGTTGGATTTTGACTTAAAGCCTGACACCAGATGTATCTGTATATTTGAAGTACATCAACTCACTTGCCATTCACTGATAGGTTTTAGTATGAGACTGCAAGCAATTGATTTATTATGGTTTCTATGCAGTCATACCTCACTGCTAATGTTAATCTGTATTTGCCACCACTTTCCAGCACTAAGCACCACTGCCTTAGCTCCACCTCAGATTATCAGGCATTAGATTCTCATAAGAAGCATGCAATCTAGAACCCTCGCATGTACAGCTCACAGTAGGGTTGGTGCTCCTATGAGAATCTAATGCCACCACTGATATGGCAGGAGACAGAGCTCAGGCAGTAAGGCCAGCAATGGGGAGCAGCTGTAAATACAGATGAAGCTTAACTGACTCACTCACCACTGTGCAACCCAGTCCCTAACAGGCCACACACTGGTACCAGTCTGTGACCCGGGGGAGTTGGGAACCCTACTCTAGAGTATGAGATGACTCCCCTGACTGTCACCTCCTCATTCCAACTAACACTGAGGACAAGCTCTGTGGCCTTCAGCCCCTTATCATGAACTAGCAGGCAGGTTTTCAGAACCCTGTCCCATCATCTTATGACCCGTCATGCCCATATTAGTGTGCAGGAAGCTCAGAGACCTCAAACCCAGCCTGACAGTGAAAAGACATGATAAGAAATGCATTTTTATCCAGTTTCAATCCTATGATAGTTATCTGCATAAACCTCTAAGTTTATTTATTTCTTCTTGTTCTGAGGCGTTGTCTTTCCTGTTCAAGCCTTGTGTTTTCATCTATGGTCTGCATTTGATCTTTTCCTGAGAACTTTGTCAGTTTGCTCCACACCCTATCACATTTAAATATTAAATCTCTCTCTCTCTCTCTCTCTCTCATTGGTTTCTCACCCTTAGTATGTAAATATACTCGTCTTTCCCATTTCTGCACCAGTCACCTTGGGAAATGAGCACATAAATGCAGAAGCATGTCAGTTGCATGTCAGGTGAAAATAACTGTCAACTCCCTAATACCCTTGGACAAGAGCCCTTGTGAAGTCAGCAACCCTCAGGCCTAGAGACAACAGCTCTATGTCAGAAGAGTGGTTTGATAAGGACTAAATATTTTTAATGCCCAAGAAGTTTCAGGCACCATGCTGAGTATCTTATAAATAAACTAATTTGAAACTCATAACAACGCTGTAGGATTTTTTTTTTCCCTGTACCAGTATGAAAACAAAGGCCTACAGAGGTTTTACAAAATATCTGAGGTCACAAAACTATCGAATGGTGGGAAAAGATTTTGTCCAGTCGTTGGACATCTCCCTGAACAGAAAATAGGCTATATGCCATTTATTCTTCCTCATGCACTGTTTCCTTTCCTCTCTGTTCTGTTCTTGTTATGTCAAAAGCAGAAACATATTATTATTTCATTTTGATATGTGAATGGGCATTTTAATAGTTTATGTATTACATTGGAAAATACACTTCTTTTTCATCTTTAATTATGATGGGTGCCTCAGGATAATAGCATGTGCTTGAATGGTGAGCTGAACTAGCAGCTTTCATCACAAAGCACTGTGTTCACCTGAAAGAAAGCCAAACAGATAAACTATTTTATCCAGACTTGAGTGTATGTCAGATATCATAGTCTCAAATTGAATAAAATGGGCATATCACTTCAAAGATAACCAAATGTATTAACCATCAGTGATAAAATTTGGGTTGCTAATCAAAATTAGAATTTTGGAAAAAGTTATAGTAGTCACCATGAGCCCAACACTATCTCAAATCTTAAAGAATCTTTAGTTGAGACTGTGGACATTAACGTGTGATTTTTAAAAAACATTATAGAAAAGCACATGTCAACATTTGGAAGATTAGTGTAGCTGAGTAAACCAATATTTTCCAAAGGATTAGTTCATGTTGCTATAAAATCATGCATGTGTAAAGGATCATTTCAAAGTGCAAGATGGATTTGACAGACCAATGGATTTAATAGAACAAGGTGCAAAATGTTTATTTCTAAAGTTTTAGATTCCACATAGCAACTAACCTTAAGATGCTACCACCTAATGAGTTCCAGTATAACATCAAAGGAAAATATCCACAATTATCTGACAATGTTATTAATTTAATATTTAGTTAATATTCCTCTCTTCCAACGACTTATCTGTGTGAGGCCATATTTCCTTAATACACTTCACCCAGAACAACATATTGAAACAGATTGAAAGCAGAAGTCAATATGAGAACCCAGCTGTCTTTTATTAAGCTAGACATTAAAGGGATTTTCAAAAATGTAAAACAATGCCACTTTTCTCACTGAATTCTTCTTATTTTCAAAAGCATACTTATTTTAAATATTTTGAAATGTTGCATTTATGTTACTATACAATGTGTGTGCTATTTTAAAAAATAACTTAATTTTTAAAATTTACTAAATGTAATTATTAAAGAGATATTGATAGACACAACTATGAAAACAGAAGCTTTCTGGAGTCTTCAACAATTTTTAAAATTATAGGGAGGTTCTGACACAACAATTTTGAGTATCCTTGCATGTTAGTTTTCTAGGACTGCCGTAACAATGCATTACACATTGGATGGTTTAAAACAAAAGAAATGTATTCTCTCATGAGTCTGAATTCAAAGTGTTGGTAGGACCACGCTCTCTTTGAAATCTTCAGAAGAGAGGCATCCTTGCTATTCCTTGGTTTGCAGTCACTTAAATCCATTCTCTGATGTCTTCTCCCTGTTTGTTTATTTACATGGCATTCTTCTGTGTGTATATCTGTGTCTGAGTCTCTTCTTATAAGGACATCAGTCATATTGGATTAAGGGTTCACCCTATTCCAGTATGACTTCATCTTAATTACATCTTTAAAGGGTCGATTTTCAGGTAAGCTCACAATCATAGGTACCAGGAATTAGGACTTCCACATATATTTTGCAGAGAAAAAGATTCAACCCATTATACCATGTTTTACAGGAAGCCAGTTCACCACTGGAGTTGATCAACTTTAACTCTTTTTTACTTTGTTATTTGCTTGTAAACACCTTGAGATTATTTTATCTAGTTTATTAGAGTCTCATTTTCAGTTCTTAACCCATAGTTGGTACACAATAGATGACTGTTAACCTAAGGAACTAATAAATGAATTAATTAAGTTGTCCCTATTTGATTTCCTTCTGGTGAGATAATATATGATATGCAGAGCAAGCATGGGATTTAGAAATATTGACCTTATTTGTAATATGAAGCCCACCATTCTCTTAGGTATACAATTTTGTGTCTATTATTATACATCTCTTAGTCTGATTCCTACTTTGTAAAAAAAATATGAGCAAGATGCCTGCCTACAGAAATATTTAAGTACTAAATTAGATTATATGTATATATGTATGTGTGTGTGTGAAAGTCTAAGGCAGAGATTCAAATTTGGTTGCTCAGATGAACCTACTCTGAATTCTTAAAGTCTGAGAAGGAGCCCAAGCATCTGTATTTTTAGCATGTTTTCAGGTGATGATGGTGTGTAGACAAGTTTGAGAACCACTGGCAAAATGTGTCAGTAACACAAGAAGAAGAAGACTGGTGACAAACACTTGTGGAAGAGATGCCATTTCATTAACCTATTCTAGATATTAAGAACTTCAGTGTATACCTCATGTAGGGTAAGCCTAGTTCAATGTATATTATAAATAGTGATATATGAAGGATTTTTTGGTAAGAGACAATATAATTGTTGTTGTTTTTGAAAAGGGAGTTTGTTGAGAATTACTAAACCTATGCCCTACTCTTCCAGTGATGACTTCATTACTGATCAGAACATGGATGAAAAGTACAACTTCCATTCTATAGACCATGGCAACTTTCTACATGTGAGACCACCAAATGCCTCCCTGATGGGAATAGAGCTCTTCCCAAATATTCACTGTGAAACATTGTGTAGGGTATAAAACTAACTGGCTCTGAGCGTGGCGTCTATTAAGTGCTTAACAATTATTGGAATCCCTTTGCCTCAATTGCCTCGCAGGTATGAAAAAAATAATTTAAAAAATGAAAAACTAAAGCAAACTTTAATTGTAGATCATGGACATGCTAAAGCATCCAATAGAGAGTTTTCTCTGAATTTTTTCTCAGCGTGCCTGGAGAACAATGTGTCATAGTATTTCCTACTTTTCTAAGGTAGTCAGAAGAAAGCTGAAGGCATTCACTTAAAACCAATCATTAGTAACTTAAATGGCATTCATTCCAAGAGAACAGAGGATCTAAACTCAATGCTTGTGTTTTAAAAACAATGAAACAAAGCTTTAATGTTGGCATGCTTTGCAGTACTTTGTTATCTATTTGTCTTCACATTTCAGGAAAATGTTTCTGGTTTAAAAGTTCAAAACAAACTAAAGTTTCAGACAGCAGCACCAAGGTTCTTTATTCTTTTGTTTTAATGGCACCAGAACAACGTAGAACATCTGAGCTCATGCTGTAGAGTGACATCCTTTGGCCCTTTCTTACAGGCATTTTTTTTTTTTTGCCTGGTGTTCTTAAATAAAACATAAAATCTTGATATGTTTTTCCCTCTGACAGGATATATTTGAGAGTTTTCCATAAGATGTAATCAAATTTTAAAGGTGTAAGGAGCCCTAAAGGAAGAACCATTCACCTTTTCCAATCACAACTGTGTGAGTAATGGCAGTTTGATTACAGGGGTATGCCTGTTTAGTTTTAGTACTCATCTGAAACTAGGTGTCACATGATCACTCAGCTGCCTGATCTTTTTAAGGTTGCCTGAAACAGCTCTGCTATAAACTTACTTATTTATCCTATTTATTGGATGCACCCACATCACATAATAGTCTCTGGGTACATTTACAGGGGTAATAAAAAAGGCTATACAATTCTCTCTTAGCAATTGGATGGAGTATCTAGAGTTCAAAAGAGTTGCAAGTGTATGAAATCCAGCTATTGCACTTTTCTTTAAAAATTTTAACATTTTTTATTTAGATTTTTTAGGGTTATCACTCAATAAAATTAGAAAGAAAGAGGATATACTTTCAACAGAGACATTAAAGAAATAAAATTATAGAAAGCCTTTTACATTTTTCTTCAAGGCAGTCCACATGATGGGAAAATTCCCAAACCTTATGTTGGAGGCTTTGTTTTCACAGTGATACTGGCACATGCCACGTGAAGGAGAGTCTGATTATATATTCTTCTTGGATTTCACATCCAATTAATGAGAATACCAAGCGTTTTACAGATTTGCAGTTGTTGCATGTGCTTTTGACTTTTCCAAAGAATTTTAAGTGGGAGGTGTTCTAGGTGGCTATTTTGAACAAGAATAATAGGAATTGGTAAATGAGTGGCTGTTGGGCGTGCACACACAAGTGTTTGATGTGTATATCAGGAGCTGTACAGCTGAAGAATACAATGTACAAGTTAAATGACTTACGTGTCACCCAGTTATTATTTCTTACCTATATGTAGTATGCACTTCATACTCACATATGTTATAAATATTAGACATCATGTATACACACATGCATGATATTATCAAATATTACTGAGCATAAGACATAATGCACTCACAAGATCTCAGAATTTCTCATTCTATTTCGTTTTCCTTTCACTGAAGTGGTCAACCACAGAATGTGCCAACCTACATCAATTAAAATGAGAAGAATAATAGTAGTTGGTCTATAATCAAGGCAAATTTGTGCACACACGTATATATAGACATATACATATACATAATTTCTACATAAGAAGGTACCCATGATTTAATGTTACATTACCGTAAAAGGGCACAGAATTTCGTATCAGAATCCGTGCCACATTCTTTTTTTACCTGCTTCTAACTGATTCCACTGTTCCTATTGCAAACCAATAGTAGTAATAATAATAATTATTATTATTATTATTTTTTGTTTTATTTGTTTATATTGCTAAATATCCACCACATTTTAAAAAATAGCATATTTAACATGCTATAAACAATTATAGGTTAAATAGATTTTGTGCCTAACTTTTTAAAATAGTAACTATTTAAATAGATTTCCTCTGGAAAATTCTCAAAGATATTTCTTTTACATTTTTGCTTAAGTTGATTGCTATGTGAAATAATCTATTCTAGTGCTTTTGGGGATAAAAAATTAATCTTTCCAAATAAAAATTTATATTCTTATTGCAGTGATAAGACAAGTATATAAGTAAATGAAATTTAATGAAAAATATTTCAAAAAATAAAGATACATTTATATTTAATAGTAATTTCAAAAGAAGAAATTATTTCTGATGATTCAATTATTTTCTATGAATCTTTCTTGATTGTTAGAATATATGATAAATTTCACTGGGAGCTGGAACTAAAAAGATGAATATGGAATAGATTTTGCCCTCAAGGTGTATAATGCATTGTGGAGAAGGTGATTATTAATCAAGGTATTGAAGAAAGAGGGGAATGCAGTAAAATGGAGATAGAGAGAAAGTTATTTTCCAGTTTTTGCTTGAGAATTTTATGACATTGGACACCTCTGCACAGTAATTAGCACATCAACTAGGGCTGTTCGTCTATGCAAAATGTGTTGGAAAGAGAGACATAGAATATTAGCTTGGAAAGACAGACCAGAACCAGGCTCTCAGGGGCCTTTAGTGGCTTCCAACAGTCCATCTGTGTGACATATAAAAATTTGAACTAGATTCTGAGTAAGGGATACAAAATTCTGACCTAGGTTAACTAAACCTGGCTTTAGTACAAAGGTGGTTTGGGCTAAAAATAAACTAGAGGTCGGGACTTGCTGGTATATTATGGAGGGAAGGATTGCACGGAAAGTTATGAGGGGCTGATATGTGATATTAGGGTGGGATTTAGAGAAATGCACACAAAAGACACTGAAGAGATGGGATTAATGTAAGCTAATAAATGAATATAGGAGCAGGAAAAAGGGTAGACTCAAAAGCAACGCTGAATACTTAAACGTGATTGACATCGAAGTTGGTGCTTATGATGTAGAAACAAAATTATTCGAAGAAGGAATCTTGGAAGAGCAATAATGAGTTCACTGTTGGACCAGTTGGTTTTGAAGAACTGGTGAGGCTTTAGGGTGGTATGTCTAGGTGGCAATTAGAAAACTGGGACTGAAACTCAGGAAATTATTGAGGTAGAGATAAAGACTGACGAATTCTCTGAAGATAACTGTGATCTGAAGTCATAAGGTTTAGCAAGACATAAGAAAGAACAGAATAGTCAAGGATGGATGTCAGAACACCCATAACGAGAAAAGAGAGGTGGTCTGCAGTAGAGGGCCAGGCAAAGGGCACAGAAGAAAAGTCAAGGTTTTCTTTAAAAAAAAACACAAACCAAAGAAACACACATGAGGACAACATGACATTAGATTGCAGTGCATAATATATTGTCTTTTTTGGAATACAACTCATTTAATTAAAAATAGCCAGTATTTGTTTTATTTTCATCTTTAATAGGCATGTAGAGAATATTCACTTATTCTCAGATATTCTTATTTATAAAATATGTTGTGTTTTCTTACAGCTAAAAAAATTGCTATCTAAAACTATTCTTAATAATATGCATTGAAGAGTGTCAAGTTACTGTAGGTGTAGTGGTATAATTCTAGCAAATTGCTATCTTAAGTATGCATCTTATAAAGTTGATCTTAGATAGAGGTAATTCAGTTTGACATCAGTCCTGCATCTAAGGAGTTTCAAGAAATTTCATACAATATATTCAGCAACACAAGAGACCTGGAAAGAAAACGCTACAGAAATTTGGAGGAGGAGAGTTTATATTCAGAGAATCATGGATGTCTCAATGAAAGAAGCATCTGAGATATTAACTAAATAATGTGGACTAGGGCCCCTTGTGTTCTTTGTCTCTGATGTTGTTCAATGTCTTAAGTTAGTCTAAATCAAGAAAACTTACGTAATGAATTAAATTTGACAAATTAAATAAATACCATTTCATTCTCAACATATTATATTTTTCATGACCATGACTATATATACACAAATAGAGAAAAACATTTAGAAAAGAAATTTTGTTGACTGTCATTTTTATTCCCATTTCAAATATTTTCCATTCCTCTTTCTACACCCCTTTTTCAGACTTGTAACACTGGTAATATATTAGTATCATGACTTAAACATTTAATTACATTTTAAACTACATTCATATTTGTACAAATTCCATTTTATTATGTTTTTAAATATTTATTCATTTGCTATATATAACACACATTCATTTATTTTGTATAGCATGAAATTATTTGTTTTGTGGACTATTGCCAAGGAGTCCATTTATTCTCATTTTTAGATTTTAGAAAAACATATATAAAATGTTAAAAATATAAATACATGTCTTAGTCTTTTCTAAAATATAATTTTTTTTTAACATTTGAATCGCAATGTATCCAAACATCTTAGAAGTCTTATTTTTTCCTAAAAAAAAATTCAGCCCGATACTTAATACTACCTAATTGTGTGGCCCTGTTTTCAGTATCTGAGGATATTTCTAAGTCCTTTTTTTGATATTCTCATGACCTTTCTTGTGAAAATAGGTTACCTTGTTATTCCGAGTATCAATTACAATGTCCTTGCCTCCTTCTTGATAGTATGGAATTGAATTCCTCTTCCATTGAATGCCAACAATAAAGGATTTATTCAGCAGCCTGAAGATGGTGTCATTTGAAATGAAGAAAGGAAGGCTTCTCTTTCAATCCATTTAGCAACGAGGGCCGGGATCTCTTCTTGTTCCCCTACTTCTCACTGCCTGAAAGGAAACTGCACTGAAACTGACTCCATCAATTGCCTAGACTGGTTTAACTCAACCATATCTGGCAGGTAAGACGAAATTTCTGAATATGGAAATGCAAATTTCAAAATATTTTGGGTCTGTTATGAACCCGTTCCCCAGAGGAAAATGCAGGGCAATTATCTCTCCCTTAGAAGTAAGGATTTATCATTTGGACAATTTAAGATTGGAATACAAGGAGAGTGAGGATGTACTGCTTGTCCTGGGTGAACAAAAGGCTCATGTTGCATGCTAGTGGTTTTTCATATTTTAGGATACAGACACCAAGAAGAAAGCAATATTAGGAGATGAAGTCTTTGTCTTGTTTTCTCATTAGGTGAATGTGATTTTCCAATAACCATATGATCGTACATTGTCTACTCTATTTCCTGCTAACAATATGTATTTATGTGGTAGAAGTATATATTTGTTTAGTTGCAAAGAGATTAAGAATATTGCTGTACATCTTCAGCCTTAACATGAATTATGTTTACCTGTATAAAATGCAACTTTTGCTCTAAAAGTAATTTTAGAGTCATATGAAATAAATACACTACAATAGAGAAAGCAATATAGAAAATATTTGATAAATAAGTCAAATGCATGCACTTTGAATTTTGTCCATTCTTTCCCATTTTTGTATTTATATTTATTTTAATGAATAAGATTCCATACTTTTTTTAATCTCTACGGTTTAGAGTTATTTAGAGACAGGCAGAGTTTGGGGTGTTGTAAAGAAGAAATAAATATGTGAGTATAGAGTTTGGAAGTTACAGATGACGTAAAATGAAAAGGCCAGATAAAAAGTGATATTGAAGTCTTAAAGATATTGTTGATACATAGATACAAAAAGGAATTTAGTTACATAACAAGCATTAAGATGTATAATTATAAAAAAAAGATGTGTTAGAGTACCTGTTTTGAAGGAGACAAAGCAGGATTATCCCAGACAGACCTATAATAAACACAGAGTTTCTTCAATGATTATGACATAGTTCAATCGAGAAGAGATTGCAACTAAAAGTTTGTTATTCAAGATAACTTTTTGTTTTATATCCAAGAAAGTTATGAGAAAGACTTATTGCTAATGTTAATAACGTTATTTTGTCACAAATGTTTCAACTTGAATAATTAGACATATTTCAGTGCCTATGATGAGCAAACCATAACTATAGTAGGGCCGTGAAGAGAAAATACATGCCAATTCTCTGTTGTACCCTTTTTCCACTTGTTAAGGTACCGAAGACCAGTGGAATCAAACTCTCTGTAGGTGATGTCACTGGGCAACAATGGTGAGGTCCTGAAAGTCAGGACAGGAACTGAATTAAATCAAGTCAAAATCTCATTGAGGCCTTCATCAACTTCCCCCCTTTCTCTCCAAAGCTACACCGACTGTGTACAATGATGTGATCTAAACTATGTGGTGCCCAGGAGGTACAGCCTCCTGTTTACAGTCTTTTGTTTTGTGCCTTTTGTTTACATAAGTTTTCAGTCGCTTCACTCTGGATGAGGCCGCTAAAATGACCCACATAAGGAGAAAGTCTTTTTCCTTAAGTAAGAGTAGTGCTGGTGGTAGAGCTCTCTTCATTGTTATATAGGCAGTGCTGTTTCATCTTCTCTATATAGTCTTAATGTTAACATTATTACATGAAGATTAGTCCACTCACACTTTAATGCATTCAATTCATCTTGTGCCAGGCACTGTACTAGATGCTGAACTGAAATAAGAAATAAAGCATGCGTGATGCTTGCTTTCTTGAAGCTTGCAATCATCTAGGAAACAAACAAGTGCAGCAGAAAAAATGCAGTAATTATTATAATGAAAATTATCAATACAAGTTCTAGGAAATGCTGTGAAAGAAGGCAGGGCCAACTTCATGGGGGTACAGACCAGGCAATTGTTCTGGCTCCTGTACGTAAGAGGGCCTGCATTGGGTCTAAAACTCTACTGGCACCGTCTGAAAATTCTAAATCATTTTTAAGGGGCACCATATTTTCATGCTTCATTGAGCTCTGTAAATATATAGCTGGTCCTAAGAAGATGCTACAATAACTGAAAAAAAGGAAAGACTTAATTAAAATATGGTAATGAGGGAAGGCTGACACTGAGAAGGTAATTCCAATCAGGCTTTTTTAGAGTTACACATATAGGGCAAAATTTAGTCCAGACCCATGTCTTTCTCTGTTCCTGATTTAACTGCAGATTTAGCTAAATCGATGTGAGCTACAAAAGTCAACAGATTAGCTGGAAGAAGGAGGCATATGGGTACACAATATATTTGCCCACTTTATAGAAAATTAGAAAGAAATCTCTTAATAAAAGTGGGTAAATATAAAATTTACAAGGTAATAAATCAAATAGATCAATAAAATGTGAAATATGACTTGTCTCAACATTCAGTGGCACAAAAATTAATTAAATATTACGCAATTGACTTCATCCATTAAATTGACAATAAAAATTATAATGTCCATAACTTGGTGTATTGGTCCATATTCTCGTTGCAAGAAGCATTCAATTGATCTGAATTATATGAGAGGGAGTTGATTAGAAAGAGATTTGATAGAGCGTTTGAGAAGAGATATTGGACAACAAGATCCAAAGCTAAGTTTATGAGAATAGTGCTCAACACTATGCTGAAGAAGTGCTCTGAACAGAAAAATCACCACAAACATTGCTGACCCATGTAGAAAAAAAAAATGTTCCCTCCCCTGCATTTATGACACTTTTGGATTAGGAAATGTAGACCCATGTTACCTAGCATCCTCACACTTGGTCCATTACTGCTTCCAGCACAATGCATTTTGTAAAGGACTTTTTTCCTCAAATCACCAGTCACACAAAAAGCATTATCCATTTAACAAAAAATGATAAGTTGAGCTTTTCCCAAGTTCAAAGCGTGTACTCATAAAAAAAAAATAATTAAATAACTGACTAGTAAATATATTTTCACTTTATTCGATAAAGGGCTTGTTTCCATCTATAAGGAACTCCTATAAATCAATAATTTTTTAAAAAATAGCACATAGAATATTTAAGCATAAAATTACTCTATAATCCCCCCATTCTATGCCTCAGTAATTATTCAAAAGAATTGAAAAGAAGTACACATAAACAAATGTGTTGACAGTCAAAAGTTGGAGAAAATAACTCTCCATTAACAGATAAATGGACAGACAAATTGTGGTATATGCATACAATGAAATATAATTTAAATATAAAATTAAATAGGGTACTGAGGTGTACGACCATGTAGATGAAGCTTCTAAACATTAGTCTAGGTAGAATAATTTAAGCACAATAAAGTCACATGTGTGATCACTTCAGTTATATAAAATATTCAGAATAGATAAGTCCATAGACAGAAGGCAGATTGGTGATGCCACATATTAGGAGAAGTAGAAAAGAAAGTTCTTAATGGTTAAACAGTTCCAATTTGAAGAAATGAGAATGTCTTTGAACTAGAGAGAGCTAGTGGTTACTAAATATTATGAACGTACTAACCACTGAAGTGTTCGCTTTAAAATGGTTCATTTTGTTATGTAAATTTCACCTCAAAATTATCTTAAATAATGAATTGTCAAAAATATGGACGCCTCCTCCAAAATAGATATATGATATGATAGCCTATACACACGTGGAAAGATAATCAACAATATACATTATCAAGGAAATATAAATTAAAACCTCAGTACACTATCATTTCACACCCACTGGAATGTTTGAAATTGAAAAAAAATACTGAAAACTTTGTGTTCAGATACAGAAGAAGTGACATTTTCACATTTTGCTGATGCAGGTATCAAATGACTCAACCACTTTGAAGAACTGGTTGGCATTTTCTTATAAAGTTAAGCATACAGTCCATGTAAGATCCATCAATTTCACTCCTAATCAAGTACCCAACTAAATGAAAACATATGTTCATAAGAATGATTTTTTTTTCAAGAATGTTCATAGCGGCCGAATTCATAAGAGCCCCAAAACAGAAATAATCCAACTGCCTATCAATTGAAGAATGTATAAAGAAACAAACAAAAATACTGTACTTGACCCAAGCAATGAATTGCCTGTTAAGAATAAGTATGAAGACAACTATACCATGAAGCAGCATGTATGTTACTAGCAAGAGTATTTTAAGTGAGAGAAAGTGAAAACAACAACACACTGAATGATTCCATTTATATTACCTACGAACTGGTACAATTATAGTTACGTCAATTAGAAAGAGTTTCACTGCAGTGGACTGGAAAGGCCCCAAAAGAGCTATCTGAGGAATGGGATACTTAAGATCTTTCTCTGAGTCTTAAATGCATGAGTATACATAATGTCCTAAATTAATTAGACTGAACACTTAAGACTTTTATGTTTAGTATTGTGTTCATGGATGTAAACCTTTTTCCTTTGTCAGTGTGATTGTCACATCTTTTTCAGCATATATAACTTATTTTCTGACATTTAATTACTATGGACAAGAATGTCTTAGCAATTTCTCACTCTAGCAGATTTTTTAATATATCCAATTTAAATATATATTTTGTTGATTTTTTTTCTTTCAGTAATTAGTATCATACCTATGGCCAACCTCATTTGGTATGCTAATAATTGTACACCTGCTGATTTGCCATCAAATGACATAATTTCCAAAAATGCCACCTGTGATACAACATATTGTACAGCTTCAATTTAAAAACTTTATGAATATTAAAAGCAAATGCTTGTGCTTCCTTGAATGTATTTGGCTTCATATTCTACTCACCATGTCTCACCCAGGTGTTGATTTAAAATTCAGTGGCACAAAACGATTATCTATCATTCTAAATTATCTCACATTCTTTTAATTCTTGATGCATCTAAGACAGAAGCCTGGGAGATACTTCCTTTTCCATTGACCATATAGCACATTTTGTCATTAAAGCCTGAAGCCTCATCATTTTGAATTTCTTTCTAAACAAAGATATATAAGTGAGCCTTTCCGCAGCTGCCTTGTCAGGTTTGTGAAAGGGAAAAATTAAATCTGCTATATTTATTCCAAGCCTCCTCTGTAATGGATCTCCTATGAAAGCTTAATTTTATTTTCTGTGTATCAGAAATAAGGCCTATCAAAGGCACTGTATGTAAGATATTATGTAAAAGCCATCACACAGATGGTAGATAATAATATGAAATTGTTGATGGGAATCTGTCCCTTTAACTAGCAGAGAGAAATGGCATTTGACTCTTTCTCTTACAAATGACAATAGCTAGTGCTTGTTAAATTTTATGACACTTTTACTTTACCAAAAGACAGATCAGGTTTTGATAATAAACATTATTGAATGAGAATGAAGCGATGCACCTTCCTTTATTTTATCAGAGTAGACAGAAATAGATG
Source organism: Tarsius wallacei (assembly GCA_963574415.1). NCBI lineage: Eukaryota > Metazoa > Chordata > Mammalia > Primates > Tarsiidae > Tarsius > Tarsius wallacei. Next base: position 17,173 of record CAUYQG010185546.1, read on the forward strand.
AATAGATATTATTAAAACTGCCAAAAAGAATGAATGAAGTCACATAGTGGTAATGATTATTTTTCTAAGTGATGTGTATTCCTTTTCATCAGTTTGTTTTAGTTAACCCCCAGGAAGCAGAATGTTGCATTTTTGTACAGAGTTTTACATTGTAGTCTCAAGTATACAGTTACTTTAGAATGGTAGAAGTGCAAAATCAGTGTTTCAAATGTATTCATGAATTCATTTAAATTATTTATGAAACTGACATTTTCCCAGGCACTATGTTATAAGAGTAAGTTGTGGATAAGATTGCCTGGTATTTACATCAAACCTAAAGAGTGATCTAGAAAATAAACAAAAAAATTATTTGGTACATTTTGCATCTCCAAGATGAGATTAAATTCGTCAAGCATTATCCATCCAGCTAGTATATGTTGAATTCTTATTATCTTTTAGACTAGTGAAGAAGCTGTATTAAAATGGAAAAGATCATAGAAACTTTATTCCGGAGACACTCACATTGATATTCTTCATCCTTCTAGAATTTAAATGTATTAATAATGCAAATAACATTCTCACCACAATGCTTGACACTTATTTGGTACAAAATTAATGTGAGTTATAATAGTAATAGGATAAATTGCCATCATAATTGCATTTGTTAATACTACACAATACCTATTCAGTCATTTTTCTACTATACGACTCTACTTATAGTATACAACTATACTGTATTTTAGAATAAAGTCACTGAAGCCACTATAAAATGGGCAAGAATTTCCACCACTGTTTTTGTTACGTATTTAGAGATAGTGTTATTAATAATCTAGTGAAAAAAGATGAAACTATTTATCAGAAACATATATGGCATCATTAGAGTGGAAACTGGAATGAAAAGTGTAGTTAGCGAAATAAATACTTTTTATGCTATGTTAAACATATTGATGTATGGACAATTGTGTGTAGACAATTGATTAGAGCACTTACTTTTTGATTGTTGAGTACTCCGCTCCTCACAAAATGCCCATTTTGATTCCATCACTTTAAGAAGAAAAGAGACTTCAAAATGAGAATGAGAAGCAATTACATCAACGCAAAGTAATTATAATTTTAAGTGTTTAGAATCGCCTATGATGGCTTGTCTCGGTCTTTTCATTATTGACATTTGGGGGTCACATGATTCTTAGTTGTGTTGGTTGTCCTGAGCATTGTAGGATTTAGTAGAATCGCTGGCCCCTCCCACCAGATGCCAGTAGTAAATGTCTCCAGACAGTGCCAAAGGTCTCCTGTGGGGCAGTATTGCCACTTGTTGAAAACCACTGACTTAGGTTAGGAGAAGCATTGAGAAAGGAGAAATGTATTGGCCTCTGTAACTTAAAACACCAAAACTCTTCGAGAAATGGCCAATGCCAAAGAAACGTAGGCCAACCTTATAGAATCTATGGCCAGGTAGAAGTGTGGACAAATAAAAATATTAATTTATTTAGAATTAGTATACTGAACTCATGAGAATATGACCTGAAATACATGTGCTGGCAAAAAAGCAAATGAAAGCAGTCAAAAAAAAAAAAAAATCTCCAGGTGTGAAAATAAAACAGTGAATATTCAAAAGAGAAGTGACGAATTCTATATGTTAGTGACAATGGAGTATGATATTCATAAGCTTTATTTATTTCAACACATGTTTAAATGTTATGCTTTTCGAATTACAAATATATAGTGAATTTAGCAGGTACAAATTTTGTCTAACTATGCAATCATATTTTGACTTTATTTTGAAATGATAAAAAATATGTATACTAAATAGATTATCATCACGTTTCTCAATTATCTAAACAGTAATTACCTCAAAAAACTAACCTTAATGAAACACCTGGTGCCTTTAAGAGATCTAAATCATTTACCTGGGATTTTGTCAATAATTTCAACTCATTTTAAATTCAGAAATTTCCCAAGTTGTCAGGATTTATTTTTGTTACGTATGACTTGCACTTATAAGTATTTTTGCAGTGGGCAGAGGAGCAATGTGAAGTTTCTACTATATTTTTAGCTTTTAAAATTAATTAGAATGACATTCTTATCCATATTATTGATATAAAGATGCAAAACAAATGCCAAGAATAAAAAAAAAATTGCCCTTTATGGTAACATTTTTAAAAATTCCTATTTATTGTAAAATGGATAAATTATACCAAAAAATGTGGGTCAGTGGTACAGTGGTGGCCAACACCAGTTCACTTTGATATTACACTTATACATTGTAGGAATGGAGTGTGCGATTGAATGTCGTCTTCCTAAAATCAACCCTGACCTGCTACTGCCCCATATTTATCTACACATTTTTCATTTGTTTTTCTTTATTTTTCTTCCCTGGTCTTGATCCACTTTGAACATTGACCTTGGATGTCTTCATCACAACCTTATCCAGCAAGTCCAAAGTATGCTCGAGTATTAGTAACAAAAAACCCTTATAGGTTTTATAAGAGAAAAAAAATAGCTTTCCCCTGTTGCATTGCTTTGGGAAATATCAGGAAATATTAAGAAAAATTATTTTCTTTCAGGAGGAAAATAGATGAACTCTTTTTAGGTGAGTATGAAACTGGCAAATACAACAATATTGATTATTCAAAGTATGTGAAGAATTTAGACACAACATTTTCAAACATTGTGTAATAAGCATATGGAATGCATTAGCAAAATGACCTCAAAGAAAATAAATAAATGAGCTTAAGAAGCAGATGTTTTTACATCAGGAAAAGGATTAAAGCACACACTGGCAAGTCAGAGAACGGAATTATGATAAAAGTTGACAGACTCTTTGAGCCTCATGGTACTTTCAGTTCATCCATCTAAAATATAAATCTATACTTTTAATTAAAATATGTCTCCCAAAGCCAGTGCATATGTCTTAATATACTTAAAATTAAGCTGGGCTTGGCCTAGGGCATGATTTACATAGGTTGTTCTAGTACTTGGCTCATTAATGGAAAACATACCCATAGTACTAGAACAAAAATTGGGAACAATTTCTATCATGCCAGATAGGCCTTGCATTACTATTACTATTACTATTACTATTACTGAGAAACTTAGTGTCATGTAGAAAAAAGAAGTTTGTGGATTAGTAGATCATAGTCAAAATATGCACATGTCTAATAACAGATGTCTAATATTAGAGAATGTATTCAATATTGTCACAGTCTCACCGAAAGTTTTTAGATATGATTTATGTTGCAAATTTGATTTAGCCCAGAGTCACATGGATTCTCTTTTGTTGTCTGAGTTTTGCTTCCCTTAGTTCTATCCCTACAGAGATGTTTAATGCAGGATTTTTTTAAAAATTGTTTCTTGCCTCTTGGAATCTCTTCCTCCTTATCTTCGTCCCTTGTCACTGGTCATTGTACTGATGCTGAAAGAAAGGACACTTTTCTTTTTGCTTCTTGTTCAGCCACCCTGAGGTTATCATTTTTAGGACACTAGTATGTAGCAGATAGTATTAAAGTGTTCTATAGGCCAGGCATGATGGCTCACACCTGCAATTCCAGCAGGTTGGGAGGCCAAGACTGGAAGATCACTTAAGGCCAGGAGTTCAAGACCAGCTTGGGCAATGTAGCAAGTCCCTGCGTCTATAAAATAAAATTTTAAAAAAAGAAAGAAAGAAAAATGGCCAGGTAGAGTGGATCATGCTTGTAATCCCGGCACTCTGGGAGGCTGAGATGAGGGGATTGCTTGAGCATAGGAGTTCAAAACCAGCCCAGGCAATAAGGTGAGACCCCATTTCTGCAATAAATAAAATCAAAATATTAGTCTTGCATGGTGTTATGGGCCTGTAGTCTCAGCTATTTGGAGGGCTGAGTTGGAAGGATTGTTTGAGCCCAGGAAGATGAAGCTGCTTCAAGAGTTTGAAGTGCATTGAGCCATGATCATGCCACTGCACAAGGTGACAAAGCGAGACTGACCAATAAAAAAGTAAAAATTATAAAAAATAAATAAAGTTTTATAACACATGAATGCATTCATCCTAATAAAACCACTAAGAACTGTGTGCCTTTGATTTGGTTCCATTTTCCAGATAAATGCTAAAATAGATAGCCTCATTTATTGAACTTTAACCATATTTTAGAGGTTATGCCAAGCACATCAGGTATGTTGTTTCATTTAATCCTTACAAAAATGCTGAGAGATTATTTTGCATATGAATGCTATGGATTGAATTATGTCTGTCCCTCAAAATTTATGCTTTGAAACCCTAACCCCACAGGACCCCAGAATGTTACCTTATGCGGAAATAGGATAGTTGTGGGTGCCATTACTGAACTCCAAGTGGTTGTCCTGGAGTGGGTTGGGCCCCTAATCCAATGTGGCTAGTATCCTTGTAGAGAGGGAAAATGTGGCCATAGAAACACAAACAGGGAGAATGCTATATGCAAATGAAGGCAGAAATGAAGGAAACGAATCTACCCTTCAAGGAACACCAACGACTCCAGAAAATCAACAGAGTCTAGGAATGGACCATGGGACAGATTCTTCCTCATAGGGTTCAGAAGGAACCAATGCTACCAACATCTTGAGCTTGGACTTCTAGACTCCAAAACTGTGAAGAAAATACATTTTTGGTTTTATAATCCACCCAGCTTCTGGTTCTTTGTTACAGCAGCCACGAGAACACGAGCATAAATACCATTTTATAGTTGAGGAGACAGAAGCAGCTCTGGAAGGTCCCGATGACAGAGCCCAGGTAGAAAAGTGAGACTGTCCAGTCCACAAGATTAGTCCACATAGCTTCTCCAGCTTCAGTCTTCTTGACTGAAAAGAGTTCAGTGTAAACATTATCTAAAGTATCTTTATATTTCTGGGGAAGTTTGTTTTTTTTAATTATCAAAATATGTTCTTCACATTTAAAAAAAATATCAAGAAATAATATAATAATTATTATTTTAAAAAGAGAAACGGCCAAACTTACCCAAACTGATAAAGAATACAGAGTCACTTGGGCATGTTAAATAATCTTTATTTGGAAATTTATCTAAAAAATTAAATACAAGGCAGGGAAAGAGCATCGAGGGTCCTCTCTGCTCAACTGTCAGCGTTGTGGAAGTAAACAGGCAGCAGGGGCAGGTGAGCTGAAAGTCTGTGGTAGAGACGGACTGTTTTTATTAAGAGAAAAAGGTTTAGAAGGGGAACAGTTTTCGTAAAAGGAAAACAGTAGAAGAATGATCAGATGGATCAGTTTTAAATGTGAAATTGACCAGATGACAAGGCATCTGTGTGCAGGATCAGTTTGATTGAAGTAGGTTATTAAGCAAATCTTCTCCTTCCTTCCCCGCCTCACTCCCTCCCTTTCTTCCTCTTCCTCCTTTTCTTCTTCTTTCTCCTCCTCCTCTACCTCCTTCTTCTCTCTCTCTGTCTCCCTCTCTCTCTCTCTCTCACACAAGTCCTGCCTTAAAATCTCAAGACCATTTGCTTAGTTCACAAAATCACAATTAGTGCTAAGAGAAAAACTTCTCTGATAAAAATATAGGGAAAATTACGTCCCCAGCGTTATGAACTTCAGAACAGTGGTCCTCATATTTTTGCATCTAAAATCTCTTTTACTACATTCAAAAGTATTGAATACCAATACCAAAGCTATGTACCTTATTAGATGTCAAAACTTAAATTAAAATTTGTTTATAAATTAATTAAAAGGGACAATAACAAGCCCATAAGGTATTGTCAATTCTGTATTTTCATGAAAGGGTCCTATGAAATAGAAGAATGGAATTGCATTACATATTCTCAGATCACTTCAATGTCAGGCTTAATTGAAACTAGCTGGGTTCTCCTGTATGTTTTGTGTTCAATCTGTAGCAATATGTTGCTTTGATTGATGCATAAAATGATAATTCAGCTTTAAAAACATATGAAGTTAAAAGAGAGATGAGTATTTTAGTGGTTGTTCCAGATATTATGAATATTCTTCTTTGGTACTACATTAAAAGGTGACAAATGGTGATTCCTTAAAGGTTAGTGACAATTCAAACCATATTGACAAACATTTTATACAATATTCTAGTAAAACCCATTGATCTTTCTGAAACTTAATGGATCCTTTATTCATGTGTGATTTTATAATTATGCATCAGCCATTTGGAAAGTATGGGTTTACTCAAGGATTCACATCTTCCAAATGTTGATACAGGTCACTATACCATTTTAGAAATTAACATTTTTTCACATCATCGTTGATTACTGCTGATGAGTCTGTAAGTACTGGAAAACTCTAAAGATCGCAAAGGTCATTTAATTCTGACAATAATTTTATGACTTAGGTATCAATATTCACTCCGATTTAATACACCGGAAAGCTGAAGCCTGTCTACATATCGGGCATGAATGCAAACTAGGTTGAATCTGTGTAGACAGAAAGATTGGAAGTCGGTTCAGATTCTGGTGTCAGACTTCGCCACTTCTTATCCCTGATTCAACACTCACTTGACAGCTGTCCTCGGTTGACTTCTGCCAGTGGGATCTAAGGTAAGGGTCTGGAAAGGAATGGAGAATAGGATAATGGACAATGGAGACTCAGAAGAGGGAGGGTGGGAATGGCAGAGGGATAGAAAATTGCATGTTGGGTTCAATGTGCCCTAGTGGGGTGACAGGAAAAATTAAAGCCCAGACTTCCTCACCACCGCACACTGCATCCATGTAACCAAAAACCATTTGTCCCCTTATAGCTAATTGAAATTTAAAAAATAATGCCTTTCAGAAATCACCACACTGTCTTTCAGAGAGGTTGCACTAGTTTGCATTCCCACCTATTGGGAATATACCCGGAGGAACTCAAATCATTCTACAAAAAAGATACCTGCACACGTATATTTGTTGCAGCTCTATTCACAATAGCAAAAACGTGGAACCAACAGTGTTGCCCGTCGAAGCTGGACAAGATAAAAAAAAAAAATGTGTCACATATACACAATGGAATACTATGCAGCCATAAAGAAAGACAAACATTTGGACTTTGCAGCAACTTGGATGGACTTGAAGTCTATAATACTGAGTGATCTATCACAGAAACAAAGAACAGAGTACCATATGTTCTCACTCATAAGCGGACCTTGAACAATTAAAATACTCTAAGAAAGGGATTAGCAGTAGTGGGAAACTGTCAGGGGAGGGAAGGGGCATTGGCAGCTGAGGGAAACTGCTAGGTGCGGGAGGGGCCAAGGGCACCTGTATAATCAATGTTTGTGTACCTAACCCTGAATTGTACCCCACGTCTTTATAATAAAAAATAAATAAATAAAATAACACCTAGCCTTCAAGAAAAGCACTTAAGAGGATTTCTTCATTCCATTGCAAAATTAAAGTTTCAGAATGTATGAAACGTCTTTCTAAGAATACTGAATTATGAAAATTTGATATTTACTGAATATTTTCATTTTCAAAAAGTATGTGAACGATATGATGCTTATCATAAAGGCACAGAAACCCTTGCATTTATTCTTCAGCAAGATGCAAGAATGGAAAAAAAAATAACATTGATGTATTCAAGTTATACTCTGTTAAAATATGTTTTGGAGAGGATTTTTACAGTTCAATTACTTAAATTAAATTATTATATTTTTATTTTCCCAGAAATGTAATAAATATAATAATGAAATAGAAAGTAATTCCTGGCCCTTATTAGAGCAATTTAAATTGACAACATATCGAAGAGATATCTGCACTTTTATGTTTATGGCTGCACTATTCACAATAGCCAAGTTACAGAGTCAACCTAAGTGCCCAGCAATGGATGTACGGATAAAGAAAATGTGGTACATAGACACAATGGAATATCATTCGGTCATTAAAAAAAAATGAAATCCTGCCATTTACTATAACGTGAATGGAACTGGAGGACATTATGTAAAATGAAATAATGCAGGCAGAGAGACAAACATTGTATGTTTTCATTAGTGGAAGCTAAAATAATAATAATAGTAACTTCATAGAACAGAAAAGTAAAATGATGCTTAGCAGAGGCTGGGATAAGCAGTGAGAAGAGGGATATGAAAAGAGGTTGGTTAATGGGTACAAAACTACAATTATATAGAAGTAATATGACTCACTGTTTGGTAGGACAATAGGGTGATTATAGTTTACAATAATTTTTTGTATATTTCAATATTTCAAATAACTGGAAAAGTCAAATTGGAATGTTGCTAAAACAGAAACGACAGATGTTTGAGGAGAGGGATACATCAAAATATCACATTCACCCTGTAAATATATACAACGATCATGCATTTATAAAAATTAAAAGTAAGCTGGACTCGGTGGCTCAGCCTGTAATCCCGTGCTTTGGGAGGCTGAGGTGAGTGGATTGCCTGAGCCCGCGGGTTCGAGACCCGCCTGGGCAACTTGGCAAGACCTCATCTCTACAATAAATCAAAAATCAGCTGGGCATGGTAGCACGTGCCTGTAGTTTCGGCTACTTGGAAGGCTGAGGCGGAAGGATCGCTGGAGCCCAGCAGGTCGAGGCTGCGGTGGCCGGGAGTGGCCACTGCACTCCAGTCTGGGTGACAGAGTGAGACTCCAACTCAAAAAAAAAAAAGTAAAAACTTAAAAAAAAGGA
>CAUYQG010185547.1:0-10882 GCA_963574415.1 Tarsius wallacei
AAAACAATTTTGAAATAGAACAATACAACTGGAGACATTACAGTACTTGACTTCCAAATATACTATAAATCAATAGTAATTAAAACAGCATGGTACTGGCATGAAAACAGATATATAGACCAATAGAACAGAATAGAGAGCTCAGAAATTAATCCATGCATTTATAATCAACTGAGCTTCAACAAAGCTGCCAAGAACACACAATGGGGAGAGGATATTTTCATCAATAAATGGTGTTGAGAAACTGGATATCCACATGCAAGAAAGTGAAACTGGATCACTATCTTACACCATTTAAAAAAATTAATTCAAAATGGATTAAAGACTACAGTGTGAGACCAGAGACCATAAATCTCTTAGGTGAGAACATAGGGTAAAACCTTCTTGACACTGACCTTCATAATGATTTTTTTGGATATGATACCAAAAAACACAGGCATCAAAGCAAAAATGAACAAGTTGGACTACATCAAACTAAAAATCTTCTGTGCGGCAAAGGAAACAATCAACAAAATGAAAAGGCAACCTGTGGAATGGGAAAAAGTTCTTGCAAATATATCAGAAAAGGGATTGATTTATAAAATATGTAAGGAACACATATAATTCAATAGCACAAAAGCAAATAATCTGGTTAAAATATGCAAAGGACCCGAATAGACATTTTTCAAAGAAGGTATACAGATGGCCAACAGGTACATGAAAAGTTGCTCAACATCACTAATCATAGGAAAATATACATCAAAACCATGGTAAGATATTACCTCATACCTGTTAAGATGGATCTAATAAAAAAGACAAGTGGTAGCAAGTATCAGTGAGGATGTGGAGAAAGAAACCCTAGTACACTGTTGGTGGGAATGTAAATTAATATAGCCATTATGACAACAGTATGGAGGTTTCTAAACAATTAAAAATAGTGTTACCATATGATCCAACTTTACCACTTCTGGGTAGAATATTATTCAGCCATTTGAAACAACGCGAAAGAGTTTGGAGGGCATTATGCTATGAGAAATAAGTTAGGCACAGAAAGACAAATTTCCTATGGCATCACTTATATTTAGAATCTAAAAAGTTTAAAAGAAATCAAACTCACAGAAACAGAGTACAGTGGAGGTTGCCAAGGCCTGGAGGTGGGGGATATTGGTGGGGAAAAATGAGAGACGTTGGTTAAAGAGTACAAAATTTGTTATACAGCATAGTGATTATAATTAATAATACTGCATACTTGAAATTTGCTAAGAGAGTAGATCTTAAGTCTTTACATAGAAGAAGAAGAAGAAGAAGAAGAAGAAGAAGAAGAAGAAGAGGAGGAGGAGGAGGAGGAGGAGAGGAGGAGGAAGAAGAAAGAAAGATAACCATGTGAGGTGATGGATATGTTAATTGGCTTGATTGCATTGGTCATTTCATAATGTGTATGAAGTCATTACATTGTATACTTCAAATATATATAATTTTTGAAATTAATTATACCTCAATAAACTAAACAACAACAACTAATGAATAACATGGACTAAAATTGAGTGTGAATTCTGGGCTCAAGCCAAAGCACCACCACTTTTGTAACTGTTGGCATATCATGAAAAGTCCTCTATTTCATGCCTCCATTTTCTCTCTTTAAAATTGATTTAATGCTGTCTACAACAAAAGGTTGTCATAAAGACTAAGGAGGAGATGAGGCAGGTACCTTGCCCATAGGAGTTGTTCCAAAGGTAGACATCTTAACCATTAACTGGTTGACATAGTGTTAACAGACCTCCATCATTTTGGCCGCAATTCCCTTTTCAGCCTCATCAATTGCATGGTGGGCTCCAACCTGCAGAGATATGAATAATACCTGAATATCTCAGGTTGTTTTAGAACTCTAAGCTTCAGTTCATGCTTTCTTCCCTTCATGCCTTTCCTCAGTCCTGTGCAGACACATGACTAGAGCATCTGCTTTATTGTACTTTTCATTTACTTCCCTGCCCGTCTGTAATTGTCTATTCCTTAGGAGGAATGGCTCTGTCTGAGTTGTCTCAGACCTAATGCGATTTATCAGTGGCAGCAAGGGGAGCTGGAGCAACAGTAGCAGTATTAATCATACAGTTGGTCTTCAGGATTCGAGGGATTGATTTCAGGACTTCCTGTCAGATAACAAAACTCATGGATGCTCAAGTCCTTTTTGTAAAACGGTGTAGTATTTGCATAGAACTTAGTCACATCTTCTTGTATACTTCGAATCATCTCTAGATTATTTATCTAATGCAATGTAAATGATACATATGTACATAGTTTTATACTGTATTGTTTGGGAAATAATGACAAGAAAAAAGCCTGTGTGATCAGAACAAACGCTTTTTAAAAAAGATATTTTAAATCTGTGGACCCCATGGATATGGAGTGCTGACCCTAATGATAGCAGTAGAAATATTATACCATTAACATCAGCAATAATACTTAGTGTCTTACTTTCATTATTGTCTATAATTCTCACAAAAACTATATGAGGTATTTTTCATAATTATCCTTTCTTTACAAATGAGAAAATGAGACACAGAAAAGTCAGGTATTTTCTGCAATGTTACACTGTCAGTAAATGATAACTCTAGGGTTCAGCCTCACTGGTCCAGAGCACATGCTTTTAATACTTAGAGTTTTCTCTCTCATACTTATGTGTGAGAAGAATGACAGGAGGAAACAGGGTCAATCATGGGCTTACTGCCAAAAAACTTTTGCCTCAGAACTGTAAAGATTTGGTTTGGGAGATTGGTGAGCTATCTCTTTAGGTATATTCTAAACTTGATACAAAAATATTTGAGTAAGCCACTTATGACAATAATCTAGTAACATTAGATAGTAGCCCCAAGGATAAGTCATTGGAGGAACTCATATCCACCTCTAATGATGGGGACATTGTGTTTACAAATGAAAAATATTGACACAGATTTTCTTTATCCCATGGATGAGCATACTGACAAAGTTAGACATTCATCTTGCCCTTTGTCAATGTATTCTGATTTTCTGTTTCTCTGATGGTTGGCAAGCTTGTAGCCACCTGGAACTCTGTCCTTTATCTTTTTTTTTTTTTTTTTTTTAGTTGGAGTCTCGCTCTATCGTCCAGGCTGTAGTCCAGTGGCACACTCACGGTCACCCCGGTGTTGACCTGCTGGGCTCTGGTGATCCTTCTGTCTCAGTCTTCCAAGTAGCTGGAACTACAGGTGCTCACTACGGTGCCCAGCTAATTTAAAAAAAAATTTATTGTAGAGACTGAAGTCTCACCAAGTTGCTCGGGCTGGTTTCGAACCCGTGGGCTCAGGCAATCTACTTGCCTAGGCCTCCCAAAGTGCTAAGATTACATGCTGAGCCACTCAGCCCAGCCAGTCTTCCATCTTGAGAGGCTTCATGGCCTCTTCTGCCGAGTCTGCAGATCAGCCATCAGAAGGCATCTCCATAGGTGTTAATGACACTGATTTATAAGGTCTCTGTCTCAGATCCTCTCAAAGCAGGTTAAACAAGTGAGGTAATGAGGCTACATACCATTTATTTATTAACATCATGAAGAACTATAAACACATTGGTGCTTGGGGAAATACTGAGAAAGTATAGAGAAGAGAAATTGTTATAGCCGCATCATGAGTAAGAAGTCACCAACACACTGAGAGTCAAAATTTTGAGTCCTTTATTGCCAGTGGTTGAGAGCAGGCTCATGCCATAAAGAAACTCTCAACCCCGAATGAAGCAAGCAAGGGGTTTATATTATATAGCAAAAACCATAAGGTTACAGAGTTTTGGTTCTGGGAAGGGAACAAAGGAGATTTTTTTCAAAGTACAGGTCATTAAACCAAAGGGGGGAAGTGTAAATTAACTGCAGGAGGGGCAGTGTAAATTACATAGTGTAACAGAACAGTTTCAGGAATGTTATAGCACTCCAGGGGAGGGAATGGAAAAGCCATAAATTGAGGGACATGATTTATGGCGTACTGGAAAGGAAGGCGGTCACATGGAGGAGGGGTGAGAGGGGGAACTGGAAGACAAAATGGAAGAACTACTACAAAATGGAGTTACCTTGATTAGGTCACTAACTTAGGTCACTAACAGCCATTTCAAAATGATGGAAAACCTTAAAAGATAACTGACATTCATAGCCTGTCCATGAATTCCTAGTTGTTCAAGTTAGAGATGGCAGCTCCAAGCCAGGCTTTGTGGCTCAGCCTGTAATCCCAGGCTTTAGGAGGCCGAGGTGAATGGATTGCCTGAGCCCACGGGTTTGAGACCCCCCGGACAACTTGGCAAGACCTCATCTCTACAATAAAATCAAAAAAATTAGCCAGGCATGGTAGTGCACGCCTGCAGTTCCAGCTACTTGGAAGGCTGAGGCGGAAGGATCGCCGGAGCCCAGCAGGTCGTGGCTGCGGTGGCCATGAGCATGCCACTGCACTCTAGTCTGGGTGAAATAGTGAGACTCCTACTCAAAAAAAAATAAAAAAATAAATAAATAAATAAATAGCAGCTCCAGTCCTGGGCTGCCAACTGTTTACAACTGTTTAATGCATGGGTTAGTGCCATCATATACTCTCAACATTTTGATCTTTTTATTTCCTCTCTGTTTTCTCCCTATAGCTTGGATATTTAATTGGCTACATTCTAATTTTATCATCTATATTTTGAGGTCCTATCCAGTGGTTCTTGATCTTTTCTGAGTTATGAACTTCTTTCAGACTCTTAGGAGTACTAAACTGACCGTTTGCCTAAAGTTTTCAGGAAAATTACTAAGAAAAATGAAAAATTTCATCCATATATCTATAGAGGAATTATATAATATTTACCTCTTATGGCTTATTAAAACCTACATGGTTTGGCTAAATATGAAGGCTTTACACAATAGATTGTGAGGTTTTATAGCACATATGATGGTACGAATTTAAAATTTTATTATATGTGAATAAGAATGTACATATGTTTTCCTTTGACATCATATTCAGGGATGCTATGGATTGAATGTTAGTTCTTCCTCACAAATTCATATATTGAAATGAATTTCCAGTGCAGTGGTGTTTGGAGATGAGGCCTTTGGGAGAGTATTAGGCCATGAGGACTCCACTCTCATGATAAGAAAAAATAGGAACAAACTTGCTTCCTTTCGCTGACATTCATCATAAGAGGACATAGTGAGAAGAGTGAGAAGATGACCATCTGTAAACCAGGAAGAGACTACACCTGCCAGTGTCTTGATCCAGGACTTTCCTGGATCAAGAAAAAAATTGTTGATTAAGTCATCTATTTTATTTTTTTATTATTATATTTTTAATTTTTATTATAAAGATGTGGGGTACATTTCAGGGTTAGGTATATAAACATTGATCATGCAGGTACCCTTGTTGATTCCTCAACCAACTCATCTTTGAAAAAGGCTCCAACAACAACCAATGGGGAGAGGAGAATCTATTCAGTAAATGGTGCTGGGAAAACTGGCTGACCACATGCAGAAGATTGAAACAGGACGCCTACCTATCACCATACACAAAAATTAACTCTAAATGGATCAAAAGCCTAAACGTAAAACCTCAAACTATAAGAATCTTAGAAAACGCAGGAGACACCCTTATGGAAATTGGTACTGGGAACCAATTCCTATTCAGAACCCTAAAGGCCAATACCTTAAGAAATAAGATAGAGAAGTGGAACCTCATAAAATTAATGAGCTTCTGCAAAGCAAAAGAAACCACCAAGAGAGCAGGGAGACAGCCCACAGAATAGGAAAAAATATAAGTCATCTATTTTATAGCATCTTTTCATAGCAGCTCACACTGACAAGACCATTGATAGTCTAACTTATGCTGCACTTATTAAAAATACCTAAATAGTTGCAACACGATTATATATACTATCGTTGCAAGAAGTTTAAACGGAAGAAATCTGCCTGAGGTCTGCTTCCTCTTCATCCAAATGTGATATTAGAATTGATTGAACTGTGGAAATGGTAGGCCCTCTTCCATTGACTCATTCCTCCCTCTGAGTGTAACATAATACTTGACCGGAGTTTCTTTCACAAATACTAATCACAAGCATTTCTTACATGTACTTCGTCTGAAAGTAACTCAGATTTGATTTTACTGGCATTATCAAGTCTATATAAAAATCATCAAATTTACTCTCTGAGTATTTGAAATGTTGTAATTCTTTTTTCTCTTCTTATGGACTAAGTTTTGTACTTTTAGTTTTCCACCTATTGCACCAATTTTCAATAATTTAACTTTCTTTTTCTCCTTCAGGTACGTAAGTTTAATACAGTGTCCTGGAATAATGTGAAGGTTGATAAAGAGAGAAAAGAACACAATTGAGGACCAGGAAGAAATGAGAGAAAATGTTACATGCTTTAACACTTTATTACTTATTTTTATAACTTCAGGTTAGTCCTGCCTTTGAGAACGACTTTTTTTCGGAGGATAAAAGAAGATGAAAATCTTTTAGTTATGATTCTATATGCTAAGTATCACAATTCAAATGACATTCAAGAAGCTCATTCAAAAGCAAGTACAGTAGTGATAGCCATAATATGCCAGAAATGGTGCTACAGCTACAGTATTGAATGAGAGA
Organism: Tarsius wallacei; assembly: GCA_963574415.1. Taxonomy (NCBI): domain Eukaryota; kingdom Metazoa; phylum Chordata; class Mammalia; order Primates; family Tarsiidae; genus Tarsius; species Tarsius wallacei. Next base: position 6,580 of record CAUYQG010185547.1, read on the forward strand.
AACACTGTTTTCCCTGAGTGCACAGTCTAGTGAAAAAGACAGAAAACACAGAGGCAAATGTAATGAAGTTTAAAAGTGCATAAATAATCTTCCCACAGGACCAGAGGTTGTTATACAAAAAGACACCTGCACCCACCTGCTCATCGCAGGACAATTCACAATCGCAAAGGTGTTGAATCAACCTAAATGCTCATCAACTGATCAGTGGATCATGAAAATGTGGTATAGATACACTACAAAATAGTCAGCTATTAAAAAGAATAAAATAATGTCTTTTGCAGCGACTTGGATGGAATTGAATAATATCATCCTAATGAACTAATTCAGGAACAGAAAACCAAACACTGCATGTTCTCATTTATAAGTGTTAGCTAAACTAAGGATCTGCTAAGTGCATAGAAAATGATATAATGGACATTGGAGACCCAAATGGGAGTGGGGGAAAAGGGATGAAAAATCACCTATCGGGTACAATGTGCCTGGGTGGAGGTGGTGGGTAATACTTAAAGCCCAGACTTCTTCACCACTATACAGTGCAACCTTGTAACAAAAAACTTTTGTACCCTCTAAAGATAATAATTAATTAACCTCATTCAAGAGGTGCCCACATTATACTTGGAGGAAAAGAGTATCATCTATCCCCAGAAAGATATACAAGGGTTACTCTAAGTCAAAAGAATTCCAGATAGATTAAGACCATCACTTTTAGTAATTAATTCTCAATGCATTTTCCTACAATTTATAGTAGTTTTTTCTGGCTCTTTGATACTTCTTGTATGAAATGAATACCTGGTTTCTGATATCAAAAGTGTTCCAGTCTTATACCAAAAAATAAGAAAGAATCACTTAGATATGTACATATGAACGGATGAGGAAAACTCACACACTTTGGCTAGAAAACCATTGGTATTATGTAAACCATCTGCGTGTACTTTTATTTATACAAGAAAGCACAATCGATTGATGGTAAGATGATTGGCCAATAAGAGAGTATCTGGACCTGCTTCTGGGGGAGATTAAAGGTTGGGGGTGGTCTTTGTGCTTCTGCTCTTTTCCCAAATGCCGAGGTGCTATATTTTGGGGGTAGCATATCATGAACCCCATTAAAACCTAGGAAATCATGGCAGTGGTAGAAAGAGAAGGAAGAATTGTGGGCAAATAATATGCTGCCTCTGAAATTTGAAGCTAGTAGAGAATGAGAATGATGTCTGTGTGTTGTATGTCAGGGAATGTATAGAAGAAGCAGGAACATGAAAAAGATAAAGAATACTACTTACAAATATATTAATCTTAGCAGTAAAATCTTAGTGAATACTTGAAGATATGGTCACATCAGAATAAGTATATAACATAAATGAATTACATTTATTTGCTGCATAAATGCTGGTGGCAATAGGCTGCCATGTGGCCAGTACCGGAAAAGTGTTTTTCATTCACTTGCATAGGGCATCTGTGTTTTTAAGTTACAATAACTCACAAACGTTGCAACAAAACAGTTGGGGATTAAATAAACATTGCAAACCAAAACGTTATTAAATGATGCATTAAAAAGTATGATGAATACTGTCAAATAATACAGTAGCAGCCAAAGAAATTGAATGAGGAAGAAAATTTACATTATTTTTTCCTCTCTGGAAAGACTTCCCATGTACCCTTCAATACAAGTTTAAAACAAACAGCAATTACAGTTTATTTTTCAACTCACAGAAGGGGCTCTTTTGATTGTGGGTCTTTTTGAGCTTGTTAAATTCCTTTGTTCAGCTTTAATTTAAGAGTCAGCAGGATACAATAGTATGTGTCTGACGCAGGTTCTTTGTCTTGTCACTCAACATTCAATGACTTAAAGCTGTTTTCACAGGAGTATAAGAAGCAGTAGGTTTCTGCCTAAATGGCATGTTAAAATTTTGTCACATCTCTGTGTGGTGCTGTAAAGTCATTGAGGTTGATGTCTGTATAACTCTAGTATTATAGTTTTTAATTCCACAAAATAAACTCAAAGAGAAAATTTTCAATCTTTCTGATTTGCTGTGAATAATTTTATTCAAATTTAAATAATGCTTTGAGTACTAAATAGTTTAAATAATTCTTTGAGTACTAAGTCTTTACAAACTATGGTGAAAGATTTTTACCACACTAATTAATCACATCTACTTGTTCACAGCTATTTACCATGAAGACAGATCCAGTGTGGGAGAGGGTGAGAAGGAGAATTCTTCCCTTTATCCTTGTATATGTAGGAAAGATTTGAGGCTGCTTATTTTATTTCCAGTAACTTATTGATAGTAATACTGCTTATGATTATTCAAGACAGGCAGACTAAGAAGGAGGCTATTTTATTGAAAATAATATTATTGCATTTTAATATTATTACTCATTAACATTCTGAAAGTAAGAAGAAAAGAAGCAGAATTTAACCTACACTATCAAGAATAACAGATATCATTTTATAGTATAAATTTCCAGATATTGTTTTATATATGTGTTTAGAAGACTCTATGTCTAGGTACAGATGTATTTACAAAACATGAGCATGCTGTTTAGGCTATCTGTGATGGATCATATCCACCCAACTGCATAGTATATCAGAAAAATGTCTTCGTTGCACGTGCTTGCAATAATTTTAATAGATACTAGCATTTTAATTGTTCAGAAACATGAAAATAGTAGGAAAACTTTTTTTTTTGCTCTGTATAGACTACTAGAAGCATCCTCACAATTACTATTTGTGTACAACCTTATTTCCATTGGATAAATTCCTGGTAGTTGAATGAACACCTTTATTATACACTAATTCATATGTGTATCTATATATCTTGTCCTGAATTTTCTATTCTGTTTGTTGTTCTATATATTCCTATATAGTTTCTCACTCTTTTAATTATTATTGGTGATATGCTATTCTGAAAGATTGTTTTCCTTCAACTTGTTATCAGATTCCTTGGTCTTCTCCAATAAATTAATCAATGTCATAAAACCCATAGAAGTAAGAATGTATATTTCTAATGTTGTTGTTATTTTAATCGTTCCATCCTCTCACCCTCCCCAAGTGTGAAATAGCTAATCACCAACCTTTACCTACTATTTTCCCTCATGAACTCTTTTGAGTCCCCCTCCCTGACAAGGCCAATTTCTCAGGTACCAACATATTGATCAAATTTTGGACCTAATTTGTCACTAATTTTGCTTACAGAGACATGATTTTCTATTTTTCACTACCCGTATTGTTATTTCTCATTTCCATTGTTTATCCTACTCTTTTTCCATATTGTTATAATGTTATTTTCCTCTTTAGCAAGACTTTTCACCCAATTAATTGATTTCCATTTGCTTACTATCCTGTGTAGCACAGAGACCCTTATAACACCAGTTTGTTTCTCAGGACACACCATTTCAGCTCTTCTTTCTGCATGTCCATTGATGTTTGTCTTTGGAGATGAGTTTAGATCTTCCTGTCCACGTTCCAAGTTTTTCTTGTGAGTTTTACCTATGAAAGAAAGGAGACACTTAGCCACTACGTATTCATCACCGTGAAAGTTATTTTATTTGTGAACAGAGATCAAGGCATGACAAGTAAACACAGCACTCATTTCTTAGAATGTAGAGTATGTGAAATCTTTATGGAGCAGCTGAAGAATAAGTAAAAGTAAGTTTAGAACCAGTACTTTATTGTTCATGGTAACCCTATGCTGGCAAATAACATTCAGTAAACAAATGTTTATAGCATGCCTGTTCTTGTCAAGCAACTATCTCATACTTAGAAAATGCAGGGAAAAAGAAGACCCTGTCTCAGAGGGAATAGGCGAGTAGAAAGACCATTATGATGTAGAGTTGTCAGTTCTGCAACAGGAATACGAACACAAGGGAGACAGAAACACACAAGAGCACATATAGCTCTGAGTGTTATGTGTGTGCTTGTGTGTTTGTGGTGTGTGTGATGTGTGTGGTATGTTGTATAAGTATTGTGTATATGATGTATGGGTATGATGTAGGTGTGGTGTGTGTGTGTGGTGTATGTGTGGAGTGTGTCTGTTGGCAGCTCATATATCTTCTTTTGGGAAGTGTCTATTCATATCTTTTGCCCACTTTTTAAAGGAGCTGCTTGTTTTTTTTCCCTTCGGTGCATTGGACTTCCTTGTAGATCCTAGATGTTAGGCCTTTGTCAGATATACAGTTGGCAAATATTTTTTCCCATTCTGTGGGCTGACTCCTTACTCTCTTGATGATTTCTTTTGCTTTGCAGAAGCTCGTTAATTTGATGAGATCCCACTTACCTATTTCTTAAAGTATTGGCCTTTAGGGTTCT
>CAUYQG010185548.1:0-11805 GCA_963574415.1 Tarsius wallacei
TCCTCCATTGGATTACAGTGAAATCACATGATATCGACATTTAACTTATTCAAATTCAACTGCATGCCCTTGACAAGAAAGAAAAAGAGCAGAAGGAAAAAAAAATCCCCCAATTTTAAAGTATTAGAGCAATTCAGCCCATTCGTTTATTTCTAGTCTAATACATTAACCCAGCAAGGAAATGACCCATTACCTTAGAGACAAGAAAATGAAGGCTCAGAAAAGGTAAATAACTGACCAGATCTAGGTTAAAAACTCAGATGGCAAAAACAAAAACAAACAAAAAACCCCTCAGATGGGACTATCTCTAAATGTCTAAATACTTATACAAATCCTACCTGTAGTGAATTGTGTCATAATGAGACTTTAGTGTACAAGTCTTAGAGCATACTTGAAATATTTTGTTAATTGTGATGAGAAATATGACTTTTGTTTGAAAACAGTCATATATAATTATACTTCATTTAAAATACTGAAGTAGACTTTAAAGGCTTAATGTCTTAATACTATAAGAAAGGGATTGGCAGTAGTGGGAAACTGCCAGGGGAGGGAGGGGCACACTTCATCAACAAGGGTGCCTGCATAATGAACATTTTTATACCTAACCCTGAATTGTACCCCATATCTTTAAAATAAAGAAAAAAAGTTTTTAGAAAGTTTAATGTCTTCTAGTTATTAATCAAGTTATTAGGTTATATTAATAAGAAACAGAATGTGTTAAGCTAACAAATTACATATTTCTTAAGTACATTAACCTAAGTATATCAAGATCCTGGAGAGTTTTTTAGTGCTGTATACTACTGCAGAACAATAAATGTGTTTTACTAAGCCAGAAAAAAGTATCAGTGATTTACAAAAAGTACTTTCTTTTTTAGAGACAGTCTTCTGTCGTTCAGACTGGAGTGCAGTGGTGCGAACACTGCTCACTGTGACCTTGAATTCCTGGGTCAAGCAAGTCTCTCAAGTAGCTAGGACTACAGGCTTTACCCGCGTCTGTAGATTTTTTTGATATTTTGAAGAGACGGGGTCTCGCTGTGTTGCCCAGGCTGGTCTCAAACTCCTGACCTTAACAGATCCGCCTGCCTTAGCCTCCCAAAGGGCTGGCATCACAGGCGTGAGCCACCTAGCCCCACCGAAAAGAACGAAATCTTAATATTTACTTTAGAAAGTCTACTTCCTTGGCCTTTTACTTAGCATTCAGAACTATAATGAAAAATGTGTGGGTAACCTCTTTAGCTGAAAGGTATCCTTTCAAAGCTGAAATAAATCATGACCCTTACTCTGATCTCCTAGCAAGTTCCCAATAAAAAATTTAATTATGAACTTTACATATGGGAAACAGTTTCCACTTAAGGGTTCATTCTACGATACAAGACGCCCTATAATCGGACCAGGCGACCAAGATCCTTTACCTGACAAGGAGGGAAAGAAAACTTTGTGGCTGTTGCTGCTTCTACCTGACAATTAAAAGTGACATAATTAGATCCTACACTTTAGCACCCTGGTACAGGATACAGGTCTAAACCTATCCCTTACATCATGAAACTCACAAGTTTCGTTCCACGTGCCCCAGCAGCCCTTCTCAGAAAAGCGGAAGCGCATTAAAGGCGTTCTGAGATCCTCCTTGTCTGAGCAGACAGGGCTCTTTCAAACTCTCCAATGAAACACAGGATGACACATGCCCTTCTGGAGCTTTCAAAACCACCGTGTGACCTATATGGTCGCTTTCCTAAACGGGTCAAATTCCACAAGAGTCACCTAGATGTCAGTTAAAAATACGTTCTCCTAGCTACCTCATCTAGAAATTCCAATTGAGTAGATCGTGGTAGAGCCTGAGGATCTAAATTGTAGGCAAACGTCATAGGTGATCAAGCATATTTGAGACACACGGGTCTCAGATTTCTATACAATGGCATACAATGAAGCATCTGTGACCCCTCTGGGGTGCTAACAGGGGACCAGAAAGAGTATAAACTCTGCAATTACAGAAACTTTGTGTTTCCCCATTTATGAATTATTTATTTATTTATTATTATTATTTTTGAGTTAGAGTCTCACTCTGTCGCCCAGACTGGAGTGCAGTGGCATGCTCACGGCCACCGCAGTCTCACCCTGCTGGGCTCTGGTGATCCTTCTGCCTCAGCCTTCCAAGTAACTGGAACTGCAGGCACGCGCTACCACGCCCAGCTAATTTTTTGATTTCTTGTAGAGACAAGGTCTCGCCAAGTTGCCCAGGCAGGTCTCGAACCTGCGGACTCCGGCAATCCACTCGCCTCGGCCTCCCAAAGCGCTGGGATTACAGGCTGAGCCACCGAGCCCAGCCCATTTACGAATTATTTAACCTCTCCTTCGGTATCTGTTTTGAAAGACAATAATATTTACCTCTCATATTTATTAAGTATGAAGGATCTGAGTTTTTGCTATACAAAATACAGTCTGGGAATCAGCAGCTAGCAGTCACTGAAAACATGCTAAAGATGCAAAATCTAGACCGGGCTAGGTGGCTCAGCCTGTAATCCCAGCACTTTGGAGGCCAAGGCGAGTGGATTGCCTGAGCCTGCAGGTTCGAGACTAGCCCGGGCAACTTGGCAAGACCTTGCTTGTCTCTACAATCAATCGAAAATTAGCCGGGCGTTAGCACGTCCCTGTAGTTCTCGCTGCTTGGAAGGCTGAGGTGGAAGGATCGCGGGAGCCCAGCAGGTCGATGCTGGGGTAGCAGTGAGCGTGCCACTGTACTCCAACCTGGGTGGCATAGTGAGACTCCAACTCAAAAAAAAAAATGCAAAATCTCAGGTCTTTCCCCAGAACTGCTGAATCAGAATGTGCTTGTTCAAATGATACCCTACATGAATCACATGCACATCAAAGCTGGAGAGTCACTAAGTGTCCAGAAAATGCTAGATTCTTTTCTTCTCATTATGTTCCTTGCTCCGGTATTTCAATTCAGCCAGGGCTCAGTGTCTGTCATCTGTCATCGCCACTTCTTCCTGCTGATTTAAGTTCCTTGGGTACATATTGAACTCTTGCGTGAGGAAAAGGCACTCATAGATAAACAAAGGCATGAAAACGAGGCTGCTACCAAAGGTAACCTGAGGAGTTCACTCTCAGACCTTTGCTCCCGCTCACAGCTTGCAGGCAGGAAGCTGACAACTCACTTTTCAGTCTTTTCTAAGGACGATTTTGGAGCTTCCTGTATGTGTGTCACACACAGATTCCTATGGCTTTTTCTTTCATAGGAATTGTTAACAGGGAGGCCTAGTAGGGCTCGGTGGCTCATGCTTGTAATCCCAGTACTTTGGGAGGCCGAGGCGAGAGGATTGCTTGAGCTCAGGTGTTCGAGACCAGCCTGGGCAACCTGGAGAGACCGTGTCTCTACAATAAATCATAAAATTAGCCAGGTGTGGTGGTGCATGCCTGTGCTTCCAGCTACTTGGAAGGCTGAGATGGATCACCTGAGCCCAGCAGGTTGAGGCTGCTGTGGCCATGAGCGTGTCACTGCACTCCAGCCTGGGCGACACAGTGAGACTCTGACTCAGAAAAAAAAAAAAAAGGAGACCTACAGCTAATAACTCAACTGGTCACCACTTGAGTAAAAATGGGGGGAAGGCTTCATACAAAGGTTTGTTTCTGTTTTAACTTTCAGAGTTTGTCATTGAACCCTGCAGAGTCCGAGTCAGAAGAGAATTAAGTAGAACCAGTCTTACAGCATCAAAGACATTTTTAGTAATTGTCTATAAGGTGTACAGTGCGTGTTAGTACATGACAAATGAAAATGAAGATGATATTTCAAATTTGGGGGGGTACACCCAGGCAACAATGAAAAAGGCTCAGGCTCACTGCTGCAATTAATGTTTTAGCTGGAATGTTTTTATTCACATGGCAAATACATTTGGTATTATGTTTTAAAATGAATAAATAGGCTAATTCTCAGATTTATAAATATTTTAACCGTAGAAAGAGAGGCTTCTTCCATGCCTTATGTTTCTTTTTTTCTTTTTTTGAGTTGAAGTCTCATTCAGTCACCCAGGCGGGAGTGCAGTGGCACACTCATGGCCACTGTAGCCTCGACCTGTTGGGCCCAGGTGATCCTTCCGCCTCAGCTTTCCAAGTTAGCTGGAACCACAGGCGCACACCACCACACCCGGCTAATTTTTTTTATTTATTGTAGAGACGAGATCTCACCAAGTTGCCCAGGCTGGTCTCGAACCCCTGGACTCAGGCAATCCTCTTGTCTCTGCCTCCCAAAGTGCTGGGATTACAGGCGTGAGCCACTGCACCTGGCTGCCTTGTATTTCTTAGAGTGTGCTCACAAAATAATGTGTTGATGTCTGGTATTTGTAAGTGTTCTATCACTGATATAGTCCTTATAAGTGTTGACAATATATCCCCATAAAAATATTGTTTTATTTAACCTTGAGCCCTAGTGAGCACCCATCCTCAGAGGCTTCTGATTACACTCTATTCTGTAAGCCAGCAGTTTGGCTCCAGCCACAACCATGCCTCTCCCATTTTCTACACATCTTACAGAAAGTGGTAAGGTACATTTTCACCTGTTATCCCTAAACTCTTGGGGAAAGATCTGTATATCGAAAGACTGGAACACCAAGGAGGGTATGCCTAGAATTCCACATGGTGGTGCTTTGAATTCAGTGCCCACTCTGCAATATTGTGATGAGCATAACCATGCCTACTCCCCTTCTCTACTTCAATAACCTAGATTCAGGGAGAAAAATTAGATACGCCTAGACATTGGGAAAATAAAGAAGCCTCTCTCACTAAAGTCAATGGGTCAGCAAATCATTAGATCTTCAAGAAAAAGGCTTTGTACCTGCATTCACAAAATAAACCATTGACATTACAGGTTAATTTTGTCCCTTCTCCGACTCCCAAATTCCTATGTTGGAAGTCTTAACCTCCTTGTACCTTAAGTTGTGATCTTATTTGAAGATAGGGTTTTACAGAAGTAAGTCCTTGGGGTTGGACTTAATCCAACGTGACTGGTGTAGTATTCACAAGAGGAAGTCTGGACACAGACACTCATAGATGGGAGACAATGCCACATACAAGCCAGCAGGATGGGTCTGGAACAGGTCCTTTCTCACAGAAAGAATCAACCCTCCCAACACCTTGGCTTTGGACTTCTCGCCTCAACAACTGCTAGAAAAAAAGTTTGTGTTGTATAAGCCACCCAGTTTGTGATATTGTGTTACTGCAGCAACACAGATCTGACAGTTAAGTCCGTGAACTTGCCACCATGTGCTTACATTGGCAGCACGGTACCAACAACTCGGTAAGTTCTCATAACCTTGGTATATCAGTGTCTCACAGCCGTGTTTGTGTTGACATGTGGCGGTGTCTAGCTGAGTGGTGCTCATTACTGTTGTGTGTTTTTGTATGCCATTGCGAGAATGTTGGAACCTGAATTAGAGCAATGAACAAACATTAAATTTCTTATTAAACTTAGCCAGAGTGGAAGCGAAATCAGGGACATGGTAGTCCAAGTTTCAGGCATAATGTTATGAAGAAAACGTTAGTGTACACGTGGATTATACATATTTCCGAGGGGAGAGAAAGCATCACCAATGAAGAGAGGTAAGGACAGCCAGTAATTAGCAGAACTGACAGAAAGATTGCAAAAATTTGTTGAACTGTGTGTCAGAATTGTTGACTGACTGTGAGAAGTATAGTAGACCAAATAAACACTGATAGAGAAACAGGAAAACCTTCACTGAAAATCTTGGCATGAGAAAGGTGTGTGCAAAAATGGTTCTGAAGGAGCTCTTGCATCACGACAATGCACCAGTTCACACAGCACTGTCTGTGAGGGACTCTTTAGCTAGTAAACAGATGACTGTATTGGAACACCATCCCTACTCACCTGATCTGGCCTCCAATGACTTTTTTCTTTACCCAGAAAAAAGGTTAGTTTGTAAAAACGACATTTTGATGACATTCAGGACTTCAAGGGTAATGCAATGACATTCTGATGGCCATTCCAGAAAAAGTGTTCCAGAATTGCTTGATGGTTGGACTTGGTGCTGGCATCAGTGCCTAGCTTCCCAAGGGGAGTACTTTGAAGGTGACCATAGTGATATTCAGCAATGAGGTATGGAGCACTTTTTCTAGGCTGATTTCACAAACTTAATTGTCAGACCTTGTATACTACATGAGCTATTAGGGAGAGAAAATAGCCATGGCTGTTGTATCGATCATGAATTGGTAACTAAAATGTCCAATATGTGCTTACAGTATAAAAAGATAAGATGAAATTTTTCAATTCTAAACTTGGCTTGCTGTAAGCCTCATAACAATAACTATGCAGACTCATTTGCAATTTATACTCAATAATGTAACTACTATACTCATATTGCCACAATTCAGGAACATTTTCACTTGTATTGTTTCATTATCATCATGAAGCACTTTCTCATGCATTAGTTGATCTGTACAGAAACCATGAACTGGACAGGAACTTAACATATCATCCTCAAGAAGGGAGCCAAGTACCAGACACAGAAACATGACTAATACCTTCCTTCTAAAACCTCTGTTGATCTCCAGTATCCTTATGGAAAAGGGTGTTTTTTCCCCTAATCATAACTAATTGTGTCAGTTAGTAACAGGAAGCAGAAAGAATTTATTCTGGTTTGTGCAGAAATCGGCCATCTGGTGAATCAAGGGGAAAATGGAGACAAAGCCAACCTTGGTAGAAAAAGTGAAATCTGAGGTTCATTGCCACACTCTTCCAAGTTGTCATATTCGTGTCAGTAGCCTGAAATTCCCACACCTGGAAAATGGTTCTCACAGAGCCTCTCACACAGTGCAAGTGTCCCCGGGGAGAGTCACAGGGTTGACGGTAAAAATTCCTTTTGGTAATTATATAGAGAAGCAAAGATCTTATGGGAAGGGGCAGAGATTAAATATATAATCACCACCAACTTGAATGCAGGAATGAGTAAAAGTATCTCATTATCACCTCATGATCGAATTAAGTTTATCCTAGTTAGTTCAGACTTTCCTAAAAGGCTATTTTCTTTTTGATCTGTCTATCTACATGGAAGTCACTGGGTGTCCTGAAATTTATAACTTATAATGGTTTTTGGTTTTAATGGTTATTATTTATAACACAGGGATTGGCAACCTTTTATTTCCTAAGGGCCAGAGAGTACATATTTAGGTCTTTTGGGCATAAGGTCTCTGGTATTTGTCACAACTATTTATTCTGCTGTTGTAAGTACCTGCAGCCAAGGAAAAAACCTGAGTAAAAGGGTGTGGCTCATTTCAGTCAAACTTCACAGACACTACCATTTGAATTTCATATAAGTTTCATGACTCACAAATTCTTTTTTTTTTTCCCAACCATTTAAAAATTTAAAAATAATTTTTGGCTCATGAATCTGAAAAATGGCATTGGGAAGCTGAATTTGGCCCTTGGGTCTAACATAACACAGCCCCCTGACCTCCCATGAATTCATACTTGAAATCATCCTTAATGGTAATCTAATTCAGTGTCTTTGGGAGAACAAAAAAAAGACTTTGAAACAGTGAGAAACCTTCTTCAGATAAAAATAAGGTAAGTCCAACAAGAAACTACTCTGGTTGAAAACAGATGGAAATAGAAAGTAGGCCTAGAGAATTTCCTGCTTTTTAAGGCCTAGAATACTTTTCCAGTTTTAAAGATGCTGATCGAGCCCCAAATCAGTTTTTCCAAGACTAGACCAAGATTGCCTAGCTACTTAGCAGACAAATGTGAGCTGGAATTCGGGTACACTGATCTGTGCATGAGCTATAGTCTTTTCAGCTCTAGTAAAAGTCTCGCTACATAGCTTAGTGGTTCCATAACTGTGCTCCTGTCACTCCTTTTTCCTTTTACATTTAGTTTTGAAATTATTCAGACCTACAGAAAAGTTGCGTAAGGACAGTAGAAAGAACTATCATATGCTCTTGACCCAGATTCATCACTTTTTGACATGCACACATACGCTTATTTATTCTTTCTGACCTATCTGGGAATAGGTTTCATACATCATGCCCTTTACCTATTAGTATTTCGGTGTGCATTTCCGATGTGCTAACCCTCCTTTTGGCATGTAATTCCGTAGGCACAAGCTTTTTTCACTGCAACCAAACCATTAAGTGTGTATCCTTTCCCAGCCTTAGTTTTGTCCAATACGGCACAGAAGAGTATGTTTTTCATATGCTGGTGCTTTTCAAACGTTTTAGTCTATGAGCTTTCACACTAATTGTCTCCTAAGTAATGAGGTTTCCCAACGCCTCCTTTTTTCCTCATAGCTTTATTCCTCCACCTCCCCCGGCCCATGTCTTAACTTCACATTGCTGACAAGGAAGGGCACCTGAATCATGACTTTGCTCCACATTGCGTCTTCAAACCTACCTACTCAAAGCCCAGCTGTTATTTTCAATCCCTTGTAATTGCCCTCATATTCATGTGACAATAAAGCACTTGTCAGTTTATTACTTTTATTTGTTCTTTACTGTGAGTTTAGTGTGGTTCAAGACATATCACTAGAAGAAATAATTCATGCATGTTATTAATGATTCCAAACAACTATGCTTCCTCTTTCGTGTGTTTTTGTGGTCTACATAGGAATTTTCTGGGGTCAGAAGATCTAGGCTCGTGTTCCGGTTCTGCTGTTTATCAGATAGGTGATCTCTGCCAATCACCTTATCTCCCCTAACCTTAGTTGCCACATCTAAAAGGATAGCCAACCTATCTATGTATCCTCTAACATTCTGCCTTGCCTATTTCAGGACTTTCTGGTGAGGATAAAATTATCAAGTATACGTGAAAGGGCTTTGTAGGAAATGCAGAGTACTTAGGAATGGTGGATACACAAGTATCCCAAGTGTGAAATGGATCATAGATATTATCCAGTACAACTGGGTTATTTTCCAGATGAGGAAACTAAAACCAGGAAGATTAAATAACTTACTCAGGATCACTGAACTGTTTGGCAGGACTAGGTTTTCTGGCTCCTAGACCAGTGCTTTTTTAACCTTAGCAAACTGTCTTCCTAGACAGAGTCTACTTCTCACGTTACTCAAGTTTATCCTGCTCACATCAGGGTCTGATGTTGTGGCAAACACAACCACAAGAGCCAAGTCTTGTTTAAGCAGCTACTGTGCAGAGTTTAAATAAATACATAAGTTTAGAATGAACTAGGCAATTTAAAGAAATGCATAAGAATTATAGGTTGCTTAAAATTGTATTTGATATTATTTAAAATACATGAGGAAATCATTCATGTCCACTGAGGTGTGAGTTTTGTAATGTGTCGGTAACCAGGATTTATGTCAAGCTTGTGCTGGCCAGGCATAGTGGCTCACATCTGTAATGCCAGGACTTTAGGAGGGTGAAACAAGATAACTGCCTGAGATCAGAAGTTCAAGACCAGCCTGGACAACATCTTTACAAAAAAAACCCCAAAAACCAGGAGTTGGGTACGGTGGTGTGTGCCTATAGTCCTAGCTACTCAGGAAGTTGAGGCAGGAGTGTCACTTGAACCAGAAGTTCAGAACTGCAGTGAGCTATGATTGTGTCACTACACTCCAGCCTAGGTGACCCTGTCTCAAAAAAGAAAGAAAGAATGAATGAAAAAAAAAAAAAGCCTGTACAGATTAGTCTGTAGTTCAAGGTCAACAAGTGGTCTGTAAAAACTGCCCATAATATTACCATTTCTCACTGACTTAGTTAGATTATGTTAAAACAGTATAACAGGTTAATAATGGAATAGTCTAAAAGCTAAAGCTCAGTTCAATATTGATCTCAAAATGTAGCCTTACAGTTATTAAAGTGGATACTGTCACAGTGATGAAATAGGCAACAAATAAATTAATTTTTCTACAGTATTGGGTGTTGGAAGAATGCCCCCTTTAACACTGGACTGAATCTACTCTTGAGTCCGTCGAAACAGATCTCAATGACGGATTATAAGAAGGTTAAAAGATTGGCAAGGTTTGGAGCCCACAAATCTAAGATGCTTTTAAACTGTTTCAATAGCAAAAGTCTTCACTGTGTGCCTATTTAACTCAAACAGTTTATTCAAGCAAATTATGTGAGGAAATCTTACTGGATTTGAATCAGAGACAAGAATGCAATTTACAAAGTTCAGGGCAACTGTCTTAGGATGATAGTATTAAAAAGGCCTCCAAAATTTCTATCGTTTCTAAGCCTTCATAATCTCTGGTGTAGGATAATCTCCTACACCAGAGTTATCCTACTCTCCTCAGTGAAAGTCTGAGTGGCCAGATGCAGGACTTTATAGACGTTTTTATAGGCAATAAGTGTATAATAAAACTAAAAATGATTGAGTTCCCAAATGGCCTGATCTGAGTTTGTGCCTCTGGTTGACTGACTAATCATGGAAGTTTAAACACGGTAGGGATAAAGCCATGTATAGGTTATTATTGATCTAGTATCATTTGAAAACACATGATTTTCAATCAGAACATTTACATTTTTTAAATTTAATGATTTTTTCCCCAAATATAAAAACAATATGATAATCTTTCATCAGTTATAGAAGTATGTCCCTGAACAGTACTGCAGTTGATAAAACTACTATTGTTAATATCACGTTAATATCAAGAAACATACAGTTGGGAGAAAAATGAATGCCATAAAAACATGAGGTGTTTTAATTCAGTAAATAAAAGCAGAGGACATCTGCATCTGTAACAAACCAGATTTGTTGGCACCAATATCAGCTGTAGCAGGCCACCCTTTTTCTGAGTCACCTTTATCAATTATTCAGGGAAAAATGCTGAGGTGGGTTCTAGTGTTCACCTCATGCTATCTGACGGTAACTGTATTTAGTGATTTTGAATCAACCCTTTCCGCCTTGGATTTCACCGTTTCTTGTGCTTCTGCTTTCCTTTGTTTCTTGCAAGTCTCAGCAATGCCTATATCACACCAAGTCTTGTTACAATGTATATAAATACTCAAGTCCTGGAGGGTAGCGGAGGGAGTCTCGTGGTCTTCCAGGCGCATATAACCAGGGTGGGGCACAAAACAGGGCTCTTCACGAACCGTGTTTCCTGAGCTGACAGGTCTTCCGTGAAGGGAGCAGAATGGAGCCACATGTCTACATAAGCCAGTCACTGCTTTTTTTTTTTTAATCTCAAAGCTTGTAGTTAAAGTCTCCTCCAGATTCCACTAACTCAGAAATAGATCCAAGGAGGCAGAAGATGGCTCTCAACTTTATTAGCAGCAAAAGTAGTTTTGGAGAAAGAAGGACACTCCGTCCTGAGGTCTATTTCCTATCTCTTTCACAGTCCGACCCACTGCGAATTAAAATTAAATGGCCCTGTGTGAACAGCCAACCTGATTTTCCACCCAGCAGCAGGGCAAGCAGCTGATTCCGAGAGCACAGAGGCCTGTCAGGGCCTGTGGGAGACAAACACACCTGCCTGCTTTCTAATTAGAAACTGCAAGTGGGGTGAGCCCAACACACCTGGGGGAGGTGGCCCAGGAGGGATTCTAAAGGCTGGGCCACAGTACCATGAACCCACATAGCCTATGGTTGTCAGGCTCTCCTCTCACTAGGTGAATAAATATCTGTTCTCACCCTGGGTACGGGGAAGGGGAAGGGGAGACAGAAAGAGAGAGGAAGGGAGACGGAGGAGAGAGAGAGAGAGAGAGAGAGAGAGAAAAGAAGAGGGAGAGGGAAAGAGGAGGGGAGGAGGGGAGAAGAAGAGAGAGAAGACGGAGACAAAGAACCAGCAAGGGCAGAAAGAATAAATAAGCGTATGTGTGCATGTCAAAAAGTGATGAATCTGGGTCAA
>CAUYQG010185562.1:0-17313 GCA_963574415.1 Tarsius wallacei
ACTATACCATGGCTGCACCTTGAAAACATTATGCTAAGTGAAAGAAACCAGATATTAAAGAAAAAATATTGAATTTCTGGCACGATGGTGACAGAACAGCTCAGAATATGAGAGTCTACAAAAGCGAGCATTCATAAAGTGGGTGTGTACTGGTGGCTAAGTGAGTCTGTCTGAGGGGAGACTCAGGTTCAGGCACCTGGGGCTCTCCTCTGGAGGTGAATGCAACCCTCCACTGTCCTAAGATTATAGCTCCTGGTGCACAGGATCATCTGCTGTTTTCAGAGCTCTCCTGAGAAAAGGCAGGGGAAAACAGCTGATTCTTACCACTGGATACACCTATGACACCTATGACAGCAGAGTGGCAGGAGACCTAGGACCATGGAGAGAGCAGGTTGTGGAAAGCTGGAAAGAAGTCCTGACACCAGTGAGGAAATACCAAACAGGGCCATTTTCCCAGTTCTGGGACCAGGAAGAGACCTGCATTGCCCCACCCAGCTCTGCCCAGCCTCCAACCTGAGATCACAAGGTAATCTCCTCATCAGAATAGGAGAAACAGATACCACTCCTCCACACTGGACCAAGCACAGACATATCAGATCTGAGAGGGAGATTTGTCAGCAGTGGCAGTAAGCCCAATGATTCTCTGAAACACTACAGGCTAGGAGAGCTTGGAGTCCAATCTTCAAAGTTCTCAAAGATAAGCAATTTCAACAAAGAATTACCTACCTGGATAAGCCAAGCTTCATCAATGATTGAGAATTAGAATTCTTCCCAGACATTCAATCCCTAAGAGTTTATGCTGCTTCCAGAGCAGTTCTACAAGAAACACTTTAAAAAGTATTAAACAGGCCAGGCTCTGTGACTCAGTCTGTAATCCCAGCACTTTGGAAGGCCGAGGCAAATGGATTACCTGAGCCCATAGGTTCGAAATCTGCCTGGGCAACTTGGTGAGACCTCATCTTTACAATAAATTAGCCGGTCATGGTAGCACACGCCTGTAGTACCAGCCACTTGGAAGACTGAGGCAGAAGGACTGCTGGAGCCCAGCAGGTTGAGGCTCCGGTGACTGGGAGTGTGCCACTGCACTCCAGTCTGGGTGACAGAGTGAGACTTCAACTCAAAAATAAAAGTATTAAACACAGAAGAAAAGATAAAAAGAATGACAATGTCCTTTCCAAGAATGTAGGAAAAAGACTGAAAACACACATGAATCAACCCAAAAATCAAAACAAAGAAAACAAACAGCAACAACAACAACAAACTCTATAAGAACCTCATGACAAGGATAAACTCTCATGTCTCAATAATTAGTCTGAATGCAACTAGACTAAAGCACCACAGAAAAGATATAAAATGGCAAAATGGATAAAATATCATGAGGCAAAAATATATTGTCTTCAGGAGACTCATCTCACCAAAAAGAACACTCACAGACTCAAAATGAGAGGATAGGAAACAAAATTTCAGGTGAATGAAACACAAAGAAAACTGGAGTCATGATCTTAATATCAGACATAATACTTCTTAAGCCCCCCAAAACTTAAAAAGATGTGGATGGTGACTACATAATAATAAAAGTGCCCACTGCCTGCGCTCTATGAGGAAGATGCTTGCCGCTGTCTCCCGCATGTTGTCTGGTGCCCAGAGGCTGGCAAGCAGAGTGCTGGTAGCATCCTGTAATTTTGCAAATGATGGTACATTTGAAATTATGAAATGTGACCTTGACCAGCTGGAAGAAGGCCCTCCTGTCACGACAGTGCTCACCAGGGAGGATGGCCTCAAATACTACAGGATGATGCAGACTGTGTGCTAGATGGAGTTAAAGGCAGATCAGCTTTATAAACAGAAAATTATTTGTGGTTTCTGTCACTTGTGTGATGGTCAGGAAGCTTGCTGTGTAGGCTTGGAGGCCGGCATAAATCCCACAGACCATCTCATCACAGCCCATCAGGCTCATGGCTTTATCTTCACTCGGGGCCTTTCTGTCCAAGAAATTCTTTCAGAGCTTACAGGATGAAAAGGAGGTTGTGCCAAAGGAAAAGGAGGATCAATGCATATGTATGCCAAGAACTTCTACGGGGACAATGGCATTATGGGAGCTCAGGTGCCCCTGGGAGCTGGAATTGCTCTGGCCTATAAGTATAGTGGGAAAGATGAGGTCTGCCTGACTTTATATGGCGATGGTGCTGCTAATCAGGGTCAGATATTCGAAGCTTACAACATCGCAGCTTTGTGGAAATTACCTTGTATTTTCATCTGTGAGAATAACCGCTATGGAATGGGAACATCTGTTAAGAGAGCATCAGCCAGCACTGATTACTACAAGAGAGGTGATTTTATTCCTGGGCTGAGGGTAGATGGAAGGGATATCTTGTGTGTCTGAGAGGCGACAAGGTTTGCAGCTGCCTATTGTAGATCTGGGAAGGGGCCCATCCTGATGGAGCTGCAGACTTACCATAACCATGGACACAGCATGAGTGATCCTGGAGTCAGTTACCGTACACGAGAAGAAATTCAGGAAGTAAGAAGTAAAAGTAACCCTATTATGCTGCTCAAAGATAGAATGGTGAACAGCAATCTTTCTATTGTTGAAGAATTAAAGGAAATTGACGTGGAAGTGAGGAAAGAAATTGAGGATGCTGCCCAGTTTGTAACAGCTGATCCTGAGCCGCCTTTGGAGGAACTAGGGCAACACATCTACTCCAGTGACCCACCTTTTGAAGTCCATGGTGCCAATTAGTGGATCAAGTTTAAGTCAGTCAGTTAAGGGGGTTATACCTTCACTGGGCTAGCAGTTGTAAGGAACACTGTGCTCTCAACTTAGTTAAGGAGGAATAAAACCCAGAAAACTAGTCTTGTAAACTTCCATTAAGACTAAATATGTAGATTAAAGAGATAGTAATAGCATGTGGTTTGTACAGTGTTGCATTAAAAGATGTTATTTAGTGCTTAAGTATTTAGTGTGAGTATTATAAAGATTATTTTCAATTTATATAGGTCTAAAGTATTTGACTTGGCTGTATACTTTCAACAAATTATCTAGTTACAGAAAGGAAGAACAATTTCGTGTATGCCACTTCCCACCTTATGGGAGCTCATTCCCAAGGCCAGCAGGTCATCACTGGGCCCCTCACAGAGGCATACTCTGGTTAACAACCCACCCCCAGGTAGTGTGCAATGTTGGCACTGCAGCCATTCATGTGGACCATCCTTTCTCTAGAATAAGACATGATATTTATTATAACCATTTTAAATAAGACCGCTTCATAATCATTTCAAAGGCCTAATAACTTAGTTTTCTCCATTTATACATTCAATATAAATATGAAGCTATTTTTAATAGTTACATTCATATCAAACATTAAATACAAGGCATGTTCATATCAATTTTATGTTTTTCACACTTTACTATACCAGCTAATTTATACATAAACATCTACTGTTTTGCCTTTCTAGCAAGTGCTATAGGGTGTACTAATTTTTTCATTGAAGTAAATTAAAATTATTTCTAAGAATTTCCTAATATTCTGGATGTCAAAACTAAGGCTCACTGTTCTCACAATGCATACAAGTTCTATGTTTATAAATAATACGCTTTAAAAAAAATTCTTAGTAAGGACAATCTTTAAAACAAGTTCTTGAATTGTTAATTGAACAATATTTTTTTGTGTATGTAAACGCAGCAGAATTTGTGTGTACATAAACAGATGCTTTAACAAAAGATGTAGCATGTTTGCTCACTCTGTTCCCCCTGTTATTAAGCCTAATCTTTGGTTGCTGAGGACTCCTGAACCCTTCTTCTGTACTGGGAGACAGCATTCCAGAGCCTACAGAGGAGACCACCACTAGGAAACAAACAGAGTCATTTTTAATAATAGCAACACCACAGAATACTTCTTGAGAAGTTCTTAGGGCAAAAATTATAATTCTAGATTTGTTTAGATTTGCCATCTATTCTTTAAAAATTAAAATGTTCTCTTCACGTATGGAGGTGACATTTATCTCCCAGCAGTGGTAGAACATAGCTGGCTATCGCACATGACACATGAAGGCAGGTTGGAGCTTAAAAAAATGGTTGGACCAAGCGCAGTGGCACCTCATGTGCCTTACCCCACTTCCAGCCAGGCACAGATAGCAGGAGACTTACTGGGGCTAGCTCTTCCCTGTCACCTTACTTCTGACTTCTCCTATGTGACAGAACTCTGGAGTTTGAAGGCATTCCAACCCTTTGTTTTCTACTACTTTATTTTCAAGCATATTCATGCCTAAAAAGTAGTGTATTATACAGACTATTTTGAGGCTCTTACCGTAGTCTAAGGTATCTTAGATCTTCCTTAGTGATATCATTAAGGATGTCAGCAAGTGTATAGCCCTCTTCAACAATCTGAAAGATCAAATACATAAGAGCTAAGCAGCTTTTTAGCAATAGCATAGGAATTGTTTTTGTTATAAACTTACCTTTTCAATTGTATTTGCATCCGCTCCTTGCAGTTGCAACCAGTCTATCAGCTCTTGATCTGTTCTCTGCCCACGGGGGGGTGTCCTATCTGTAATGATTAGAAATTTGCTTGGATGTGCATTAGTTCCTAACTATTAAACTTCAAAAGCAACAAGTTAGATTAATAAACTATTCCAGAATGTAAATATGATGTGGAAAAGAGATGAGTTAACCCTGTATCACTCAGCTGCTCTACCATATTACACAGCTTATCATTTTTAGATTCACTTTCCAGAGAGTAGAATCATCCTTACCTACAACACCTTTAGTTTGGAATTTGACATGTAATCTATCGCTTTAAATGCTTTCCCTCCCTTATCTTTAAAATGCCTTTTCTTAGGAATCATATCCCTAATTGCTCTGGAAATTGTATAAGGAAACCGGTTTTAGAATTGAGATTTTTACATCAGAGCTTATCCATTTCATTTCCCAAGAGGTCACTCTGGAACTCTTAAGTGGCACAAAATGAACAAGTCAAGTTTACTGAGGTGTATTTACACAGTAAACCAGCCCTTTTAGGTATGCAACATGCTGTGAAATTTGACAAACACATCCAGTCATGTAACTGCCGCCATAATCAAGATATACAAATTACCATCACCACCAAAGGTCCTCACGTGCCCTTTAAAAACAGTCCCCTCACCTTCCATTTGGATTCATTTCTGTCCTTTTTTGGAGTACTGGATAAATGTAATCATGGTATATATAGCCTTTTGAATCTGGCTCTTAACATGCATGTTGCATTTGCAATTCATCCATGTTGTTGATATATCAGCAGCTTTTATTATTGAGTAGTAGTCCAGAATCTACTGGAGTCCTGGTTTAATAGAAGATAATCTCAACTGTTCTTCGAAGCTGACTAGAATATTGGCCAGATTTTAAGTGAGCTGAGATCTCACACAAACACACCTAAGTAAGAGCAAGTGGAAAATGACTCACCGTTAGATTTGAATTGCAACTGAAGGTGATAGAGTTCTTGAGTTTTCTGTTCTAGAGTTTGCCGTAGAAGATTCTGGTATTCTCTTTCTTTTTGAACTAGGTGTTCTAAAAGTCTGGTTAAAAAAAGGAAAAAAAGCCATCATCAAGGGATAGCACAAAACCATTCGGTTTGACTCAAACATCTGTTGTACATTAGAGATGGAAAAAGTGAAACATGGCACAAGTCCACGAGTCAGCCTGGAGAGGGAAGCAAATGTGTTGCTACTTCAAGTTCTGTGAATCAGGTTTCATTCAGCGCTTAGAGCTTGGATATATTTTTGCAATGGACAATGTTTATGTCCCTTTAAAATTCATATGTTGAAATCTTAACCTCCAAGGTGATAGTATTAGGAGGTAGGGCTTTGGGAGGTGGGGTGAGATTAGTGGTCTTAGGCAAAGAAACCCCAGAGACTCCCTCATCCCTTCCACCATGTGAGGACACAGTGAGAAGATGGCCGTCTATGAAACCAGGAAGAGAGCCCCCACCAGACACATCTGCCGGCCTCTAGAACTGTGAGGACTTTCTATTTATAAGTCACCCAGTCTGGTATTTTGTTACAACAGCCTGCACAGACTAAGGCAGTTTTGTCTCAAAATGTATCATGAGCCAAAAAACTTGTTCAGTAGGACTCAGCAAGGATGATGTGATTATTTAAACTCCTCTCCCTAAGTCAGATAAAGCAGCTGAAACTAAAATGGTTAGGGTCCTTCCACACGGGGAAGGAAACCAAGGGGACAGCGAGGGACAGAGAGCGCTCTGCTGGTTGGGAGGAATACTACTGCTCATGTTCACTGAGTGCTTCCACACAGAATCCGGGACTGTGCTGAACACTTCTCATGAGGTAAGTCATTAAGCCTTACAGCACACTTTTAGGAAGCACCATTTTCTTAACCCTAGTTTTAGAGCTAAAATAACTGAGGCACAGACTACTTGAGTAATTTTCCCAGTGTCACAGAGTCACACAGGCTGGGATCCCATCAGGACTGTCTCCTGACACCCAATCTTGCTCATGATGTCTCTGGGATAAGAAAGCACAGGTGAGCCTTAAACTTCCAAGTCCCCACATGCCAGCTCAGGGGTAGCACTCCAGGGAGAGGGGAGAGGGCTGGCATATCTGAGCCATGTCTAGCTTTTGTTGGGACTCAAAAAACAATACCCCCAAATGAAGGCCTGAGCAGCAGCCTCAGAAGCAAAAATTTCTCTGACCTTCTGCGTTCCTGTTTCTCAGTCCCTTTGTCCGGGAGGCTAGCCATAGAAACTAGAACCCAGTCGGGCACGGTGGCTCAAGCCTGTAATCCTAGCACTTTGGGAGGCTGAGGTGAGGGGATTGCCTGAGTCCACAAGTTCGAGAATAGCCTGGGCAACTTGGTGAGACCTCAATTCTACAATCAGTCAAAAAAATTAGCTGGGCGTGGTAGTGCATGCCTGTGGTTCCGGCTACTTGGAAGGCTGAGGCAGAAGGATCACCTGAGCCCAGCAGGTTGATGTGGGGGTGGCCATGAGTGTGCCACTGCACTCCAGCCTGAGCAACGGAGGGAGACTCCAACTCAAAAAAAAGAAACTAGAACCCTATTCCCCAAGAAGGGTCATAGAAACTATCACTTGCTGGATACAGTGGCTCATGCCTGTAAATACCAGCACTTTGGGAGGATTGCTTGAGCCCAGGAGTTCAAGACCAGCCTAGGCAACCCCTCTCTCTATGAAAAATAGAAAAATTAGCTGGATGTGGTAGCACATGCTTGTAGTCCCAGCTACTAGGGAGGCTGAGGCAGCAGGATCACTTGAGCCCAAGTGAGCCGAGATTGTGTCACTGCACTGCTTGGGTGACAGAGTGAGACTCCAACTCAAAACACAGAAACCCCCAAACCAAAAGAACTGTGATCTGTGTAAAATCTGGCTATAAAGAAATGATTTGACCTGCCTTTTTTGGCTGTAGGACATGACCCCATTCCAGAGAATGCCCTGCCCCACACCCAGAAGGAAGGAATGCTGCACAGAGAAGCCAAGAAGAATCTAGACAGACCTTGCTGGGTTCCTCACTCTATTAATATAAGACCCTCCTCTTTGTCCAATTGTATTTCTACACAGCTGTCCATACTTTGTTGAACCTAAGTGTAAAAAAGGACAATGTCCCCTGTACTTGGGTCTTCATGTTGAAGGCCCCCATGTATACATGTTAAATGCCTTTTCTCCTGTTAATCAATCTGCCTCATGTTAATGATTTTTCAGCAAACCTCCAGGGGCCCAAGTACCTAGTACTTGTTTGCTCACATGCTTAGTACACAGGATTTGTTTTTTACCACATGCTCCTTTTATTTATGTGATCCATACCAGTGAACTTGGGAATCCAGAACTAAGCTTTATTTAAATTACTGAAGTTAATGATTGAAGTTGCCCTGAGAAGTCACTGCAACAGTAAACTGACGAGAACACAGGTATTCCTGGGTTGTTTGGTGGCAAAATGGGGTGGGGAGAGAGAGGTGAACGCTTCTGTCCCAGTGGGACAGCAAAGAGGAAATACTGGCATTCAACAAATAAACACCCTCTTCCACCCCTACCCTGCCTTCCTTTGTCCTTGTCTCTCAAGAAGTTCACTAGTGAAGGAGACCATTCCAGCTGATGTCTGCACACATATGGTGGAAAGGGCCCTCAGGACCGTCATTCATCGGAACAGACAAATTACCCCCAGTCACATCATTCTGTCCTATAGGCTGTGCCCCTGTCATAGCCAAGGCATCTCACACCACAAGGCCAGGGCAGCCTCTGCTTGAACATACAGCTTGGCGTCAGTGCCATTTGTATTATGTACTGGCTGCTGTTTAACCAATTCCTCATTCCACTGAGACGAGAAAATAACAATGACTGTGAATGGTGGAGAGGAGTAACCTTTGAACCCACGTATAACAACTGTATGAATTGGGTGTTTATAAATCTGGGGAAGAAAATTTAGGAAATTCTGAGTACTACTACCAACTTTCATATTTGTCATATTTTTAAAACTTTCAAAGTTTTGCCACCACTATCATTTAACTAAAACTCTAAGTCTTTTTTTAAAAAGGATTAGATCTGTCTAACATTCTAAGGTTGAACTTGAGAGACCCCTGGGAGCGTATACAACTTTTCATCTAAAATATGTATTCAGTACCTTATCTCCCCTTGTGAAGTAGTAATCAGCATTACCAGTGATCACATGGCTACACAGTGTCATCTGGAACAAGGACCAACTAGGTTGCTATAGCTGTGGATTACATTTTTATTTTTATTATTTTATTTTATTTTATTTTTTGAATTGGAGTCTCACTCCGTCGCCCAGACTGGAGTGCAGTGGCACACGCACGGCCACCGCAGCCTCGACCTGCTGGGCTCCGGCGATCCTTCCGCCTCAGCCTTCCGAGTAGCCGGAACTACAGGCGTGCGCTACCACGCCCGGCTAATTTTTGATTTATTGTAGAGATGAGGTCTCACCAAGTTGCACAGGCGGGTCTCAAACCCACGGGCTCAGGCAATTCACTCACCTCAGCCTCCCAAAGTGTAGGATTACAGGCTGAGCCACCGAGCCCGGCTTGGATTACATTTTTAAAAAACCAAATGGTAATGTGATTCTCCAGGGCAAATGGGGAAAAATTATTTACCGTGCCAGGAAGTGAACAAAACAGACCAGTGCACTTGGAGGAGCATTATGACAGTGCCAGGGTCCCCTGGTTGGGAAGTCAGTCCACTAATGCCTGCCTAGGGGTCATGACAAATCACAAGGAAGAGATGAGAGGGCAATCTTCCTCAGGGCTGGGGTTATGGGATAAACATTCATGAGGAAGTGCTAATTGATCCTCAAACTCTGTTCTGCAGGGGCCCAGAGCCCAGTCTTGGTGAAGGGACAGAAATAACTCAAAGATGCTGCTGCCTTTAGCATGGCTAATTCCTGTGTGGCCTGGGGCAAGGCACTGTACCTCTTTGATTCTTACTATTTAAAAAGAAAAAAAAAAAAAAGGAAGGCATTCCTCCAGGCCCTCTGTTAAAGCTGAGGATACTCGCCCAGTTCATTGATGGCAAAGATGCTTTTTTCTGAGACTTGGATGAGGCACTCAACCAAACCAATTATCTTGTTGGTTCAGATCATTTTTCCATGCCTGCTACAGGCGAGGGGCCTGGAAGTTCCTCACCTGTTGGTCTCCTGTCTGAGCTTGCCCAGCTGGAGGCTCAGGTGCTGCTGATGGAGCTGGTGGGACGGAGTCTCCTGTACGACCACAGAACCAGGTCTGTTCCCTCCGTATGGGTCATGCGCCTCGCTACCAGGCAGGTCTGCTGGAGGACAGTCCTCTTCCATTCCATCTATGTCCTTATCTACCCCTTCGGTCTCAGAGGCAGGCTCAAAGTGGGCTTGGAGCTCTGCAAAATCGCAGAAGAAATGAATAGTTAGCGAAAATGCATCTCCACAAGGCCGAGGCTTGGGTAGCGGGTGTCCGGGGCCAGCAAACTAGGCAGTTCCAGGAGGCTGGCCTGGCCAATGCAGCTCTATCAGAGGCTGCTGACTTTACAAACAAAGAGGAGACTATTTCATTTGGTTCTCTGCAGTGTGAAGATGGTCACCCCAAGTTTCCAGATGAAGAAATGGAGGCTTTGAGATAGTAAGTTAGCCAAGGACAGCTTTAAAAATGTACAGCCAGGCTTGCCACCAGGCCAGTGCCTTTTTCCTACCAAAAGGTACCTGCTTGGAGTGGGAGAGGAATTAAGTACTGGGGTTTCCTAGGCCTCCCCTGCAGCAGAGCCTCAGCTACAGAGCACATTTAGGAGAGGGCAGAGCAAGGGGCCAAAGGACAGGGGACATGGTGGTGGCAACAGAATGCTTTAAAGCCTCTCCACTTTGGTATTAAGCTGTTAAGTAATTAACATTTCAAAAAGGAAGTTTACAAAAGCCAATGATTTCTGTGATGATTCTAAGAGAGGAAACCAAGTCATTACATTAGCAATGACCCAGTGAGCATTCCCAAGTCTGTGCACTGAGGTGGATGCCAGAGGATTGGAAGGTCCTTGCTCTCCGGCTCCACACTCCCTTTTTATTTTTTATTTATTTTTATTTTCAAGTCGACATCTCACTTTGTCACCCAGGCTGGAGTGCAGTGGTACGATCACAGCTCACTGCAGCCTCGACCTCCTGGGCTCAGGTGATTCTTCTGCCTCAGCCTCCCAAAGTGCTGGGCGGCGTGAGCTACCATGCTCAGCAACATTCCCTTTTTGCTCATGAGTTTAGTCTACATGCAGTCATCTTCGTCATGCCTAGGGGACACGTAAATACAGCGCCATGAGATGTTCTTAGAATCACAGAATCTAAGCCCCAGAAGGGGTTAAACTCAGCATTCACTTAATTGCAAGGAGATATATAACCAAAATGGAAATGAGAAAGCAACAACCGTTGAATGCAGAGGACATACATTGCTTGTCTTTTCCACAGCTTGACTGCAAAGGGAGCACTTACCTGGGATAAGAATGGTGACTGCGGCCTGTACCGCTCGGCGAATGATGTTGTCCATGGCAAACATCCAGTGGGGCCTAATTAAGTGGTTTCTCAAAATTTTATTTACCTGAAAAAGAAGTCACAAAACAACATATTTCCTGTTCATTGTACTTTAAAGACATATGAGTTCTTACTAATTCTAATTTGCTTCTGGTCTGGCTGAAATAAAGTATTAACCATGCTGCCCCTAGATTTCTACTCAATCCATGTTTCTTCTGAGCTCAGTCTTCCTCTAAGCTGACCTTAAGTCATGCTGGGGTCTAGAAGGTGGGAACAGCGACTGGATCAACCTCACTGGCCTCTTCATTGCTTATTCAATGAGCATTTACGGAGCACCTATGCAATGGCAGGCTCTGCACTGGTGGTTTGGGACATGAAGATGAACCAGATATGGTCTTGGGCCTGGAGGAACTCACATATGGGGAGACACACACACTTAAATCCCACACCTACTGGCTGGCAGATGCCACGTGTTCCCAAATCCCATACTCGTGCTTTTTGAGGACAAATGCAGTCTGCCATTCTCCCAGATGACGCTTCCTGTGCCCATGCTGCCAGGGGTTAGGAGGAGCACTGAAACGCAGGACTCAGGTATAAACAGGTGAGAAGAGAGGGGCTATGGGAAAAGACGGTAATAGAATTCCACAGTCTGGAATGTTCTCTAGGGCCAGATGGAACACTTACAGCATCCTGAAAGCCAAACAGTACCAGGTGAATCTGATTGATGGACGAGCTGTCAAAGTCCAGGTCCACTTTTAGCCGTGATATCGTGGATGCCATCACCCTATGCTCTGGGGAGCGGATGAAGTCCCTCAGGATCCCAATGATTTGCTTGATGTGGACAACTGAGAGATGCAGCTCTTCTGAACTCTGACCACACATACACACACACACACACATACATATATCATTTTCGTCCAGTGTGTCAAAGAGAGAGAAAGAAAATTCTGAATGTATTGTGGGAAACTACTGTCCATTTGCGATGAAACATCCCCAGATGAGAAGGTATCTCTGTTCCCGGAATTCCCTCCATCTCTCCTGTCAAAGTGTTCTGGTCCCTGCCCCTTGGTGGACACACACTCTCACAACTAGTCCCTCTGTGAATGGTTTCACCTTCCCAATTAACTCCTTGCGAGGTCTGCCATCAACAAGCCTTCAACAAGCCTCATTTGAAGGCACAGTTCAAAGTGGGGCCTCTTCCTAAAAGGAACTTTCCCATTTGAAATAAGGAAGGAAACTTGGTTTGCCAGTACTGCGTCCTAATTACAACTCATATGTCTCCATCCATGTCCACTCTCCCTATAAAGTGGCTGGCTGTTCTCCCAGCTTCTGAGGGCAGCTCTGTCCTATGGCTGAGAGGTTAACTTGGCTCTAGGGGGCTTTCTGCTGCCATCTGGCTGATTTTCCACCAGGAGGCAGCATAGCCACACAAATGCCTGAAATCACCGCACTGTCTGCACATTCTTGTTTCTTTGTATTTTCTTTTGTTTTGTTGGGGAGGGGAAGGATGTTGGGAAATACTTATGGCGATCATTCTCACTATGCAGCTGTTTCAGGGTGGCAGGAGCAGAGGTCCCTGTTAGGACTTGTCTATGGGCTCTGGACCGGGCAAGGGAGGCAGGACAAGCAGGCACCCTTCCTCAGGCCTGTACCTGGGCCACGCACTCCTGCAGGTTGGAAGCCACCTGGTTCTGCTCCTCCCAGAGGATTTTGTACAGGATGGCACGCCGCTCGCTGTCCTTGCGCAGCAGGAAGAGGCCCGGGTCCCTGTCCTCCGGGGACGAGGCTGAGCTCCGATCTTCCGAGGCAGAGCTCTCATCCGGAACACTGCGGACGAACACATGTGACAATCCCCATGTGTCCGGAACACTGTCTCCAAGGAGTATACTGCATTAGGACGCCATGGGGGAGGGGCTAAGAGGTGACTGCGGTGCAGTCCCCATGCTCAAGGAGAGGAAATTGCAGGAGCAAAAACAGAGGTGCAGTGTTTTGTCTAACCCCCATAGCACCTGCCTGGTGGGGAGGAGAGCAAAAGGGGGAGTAAAGGAGCCCACTCCCCAGATGGGGAGAAGGAGGGAGGGAAAAGGGGCAAAAGCAGAAGGGAGAGGTGAGGGAGGGAAGGAGGAGAGTAAGGGGGAACAGGAAGGCGGGGGACAACTAGGGAAGGGTGAGGGGAAGAGGAAAGAAGGGGAAGTGGGGAGAGAGAAGGGAGAAAGAAGGGAAGGGGGAAGAAGGGGGAGGGGAAGAATAGGGAAAGGAGGGGGAAGGGACAGCATGCCCTCCTTGCTGGGACAGGGACACTTGGCCTCCCTACTGCCCTACAGAAAGGAAGCCAAAGCCCTTGGCAGCCCCCTGGTTGTGACCCAGGAGGTGTCCTGTGGCTGAGGAATGCCAGCACTTCTTGCATGCCTGCAGCATGGGGACAGGACACGGTGTACCTGAGAAGGTGGGTGAGTTGGCGCTTGGGCGTCCGGGCCTTCTCAAAGAACGTGTCGGACTGGGCATCTGAGTCTGGAGAGATGGAGCCATGCTCGCTGCTGCTGCTGCACATGGGCTCCCCTGGCACGGGCAGGGCCAGGACAGTGCCCCGGGAACTCTCTGTGGGGGGCAGACAGGGAAGGGGAGGATCAGAGAGGCCAAGGTGGGGGACTGAGCACCTGGCAGTCCCTCAGGCCCAGGCAACCTACCCAGTGCTGTGCTTGCACTGCTCTAATTGGGTGGTGCAAACCATCACCTGGGAGCATGGGGAAATAAGGCCTGGGATGGGCCCCAGACACCGCATTTCTCCTCAGATGCAGGTGGTGGGTCATGGTCTGTGGAGCAAGTTGTTGAGCCACTCTGCCATTGCTTCTGACTCTGGTCTGCACCACAGAAAAGAGGACAAATGGCTTCCTTTTCAGAGGGTACTCTGTGTCATTGCCAGTTAGGACTCACTGCCCTACAAGGTGTCAATGAGCTTCAGTGGACCACAGGGTAACCACCTCGCAAACCTCCCTAACACACACTTTAATCGAGGTCAGGTTCACTGGATGGCTGGTAAGCCTCCAAAAATAAAACACTAGGCTCTGCATGTGGGGAAGACACAAAATCCCAACCAGGGCACATCTCACCTCCCCCCTCTACCCTATCCAAAAGGAAAGACTTTAGCAAGAGGGGGGCATCACAGTCACCCTCGAGGCTCGCTGTGCCTCTGTCAGGAAATAGAAAAACATTTATTGGTTAGGTTCTGACAACCTCCAAACCTACTGCACAATCTGTGCCACCCTTCACACAAATGGGCACGTAGGCAGCTCAATGTTTGGGAACAACAGAGAAGTCCGAGGCCCAGGCATTCACCTAGCCAGGGTACCACCCCAGCTGTCCAGGCAGGCCTCACCTGAGGGCTTGAAGGCAATTCGGTTCTTCTTGCCCTTGTTCACATGCCTTAAGAAACCCTCTGTGAGTAGGTCAGTGGCGGTGACACGTTTGTGAGGGTCAGGCTCAAAACAGGATAAAATGAAGGCTCTGGCTTCAGCTGAAAGGGCTTCTGGGATCTCAGGGTGAATCTTAAACATTCCCACCTGCATTTAAGGGAGAGGTAACCGACGCATCAGTGAGGCCTCCGCTGAATTCAGGTGTCCACGTCTTCAAAACAAAGCTCCTGTACACCTGCCGTCCCATGGGGGTCCGAGATGGAGTGTGACACAGCCCCTGGGACTCTCACCTCTGTTCACATCCCTTTGCAGTGTTATGTTTCTGCTCCTCCCTCCCAGAGGTAGAGTCTATGCCCCCCTCCCTGGAATCTTGGCTGGCCTCTTGTGACTTAGCCTTGACCCACAAATTGTGGCAGAAGTGTCCCTGTGAGAGTTTCAAAGCTGAGATCTTGTAGCATCTGCTCTAGTCCTCTGGAGTACAGAGACCATGGTGCAAGGAGGAAGCCCAGGAAGCACGACCACATAGAGAGATCTCCCCAGCCATCCCAGCTGTAACCACAGCCGCACAGGAAAGGCCCTCTCGGGCGATCCTGCCCCAGCCAAGCCTCCACCTGGCTGCAACCACATGCGTGAGCCCAGATAAGACCAGGGAAAAGCCAACAGTCAAACCATAGAACTGAAATAAAAAGTCACTGTTTTATGCCTCTAGAGTTTTGGGGTGATTTGCTATACAGCAGAAGATAACTGAGACAGGATGGAACAGGATATCTTCTAACTGGATATCCAAAGGCATCTGTTATCTGTTCTCTGATATTGAGTCCTTAAGAGAAGCTCCTCTCACCTGTCAATCTCTATGCACCCACAGCCCAGATTCCCAACAGCCAGCTCTAAACCACAAGCAGGCAGAAGCCCGGAGCTGCTAACTTGTAGACCAGTAACTAATTCACAGCCAAACCCATGGCACTCCCCCTTCCCCAGGGTGCAGCTGTTTGAGGGAGGGATGTTCCCCTTTCCTCTGGGGGCTCCTGCTAGAATTTCTGCATCAGCTCCCACTTCTGGTCAGCTATCTGCTGTCCTGCTAAAGACTCTCTGTCCCTGTGACCTGTAGGGAAGCAAGAGTTGGTTCTGAGCAGTCACATCTCACTGTGACCTGGGAATGTTTCCAGGACAAATTTTCCATCGTCCCCTCCTGCATAATTGTTCCCATCGGGGTGGTTCTCTAATCCTTTGAGGAGTTATCTTAGGGTTCACGGTCTTCCTCATGTCTTTTTCAAGCCCACTCAACAATCCAGGGGTGGAAGCCACTCTGCCCTTCAGATGCATACCCATTCCCAGCTTCTCGACACTACTAGAGGTTGGCTCGGCCTCCCTCACCTCACTGAGATCTGGGTGCTGCAAAGAGAGGATGGCAGGGCCCCCTGACTTCACATCCCCAAGACCCTTGACCAGGTGGCCATGTACCATTTCTGATACCTTGCTCCTTGTGGCCAGGATGGACAGCTCAAGAGTTATGGATTTGGAGAACACTAAATGCTGGACAGAAGCCCACCACCAAGATTTGCAGTGCAGGGTGTGTTTTGGAGGCACCCATCACCCGAGTGTGGGGAGGTAGGTGCAGAAACAATAATTCAGAACAAGGCCCCAAAGAGAAGAGAAGTGGTTGCTCCTCTGGCTCTCAGAAAGAAGACAGCAAATAGGGACAGCAAGCCGGCACCTGGCCAGGTCATCCCTTTTTAGGGTGCTTTGCTGTTACCCAAAGGCTCCCTATTTCCTAGGGCTGCCACACAAACTGCCACAAACTGGGTGGTTTAAACAACATACATTTATTGTCTCACAGTTCTGGAGGATGTAAGTCCAAGATCAAGGTGTTCGCTGGGCCAGGCTCCCTCTGAAACCTGTAGGGAATCCTTCCTCGTCTCTTTCCAGCTGCTGGTAGTCTGCAGGCGATCTCTGGTGTTCCTGACTTGTAGATAGATGCATCCCCCCACTCCTCTGCCCTCCGTGGCACACCTCCACATGTCATCCCATGGTCTTCCTTCTGCGCATGTCTATCTGTGTCCAAGTCTCCCCATTTTATAAGAACACCAGTCATACCGGATTAGAGCCCACTTTACTGACCCCATTTCAACTTGATTATCTCTGTAAATCCCCTATTTCCAAACAAGGTCACATTCTGAGGTCCTGGGAGTTAGGACTTTCATATATCATTTTGGGTGACACAATTAAATCCATAACTGTCCCCTTGGGGGAAGAACATTCCTCTTTGTTTCAGACACTTGCCAGAAGTTTCTTGAAATTTGTCTGAGGAATTCTAGGATCCCAGAAGTAAATAACACAGGGGATGTTATTTATTTAATGATGTTCTCATTTCAATAAAAACTCACTTCATATGCCATCCAAAAAAGTCAATATATTTTCAGACTTTGTACCACGAATTAGCTAACCAAAAACAGAAGGGAAGAAAGAGGAAGAGGGGAGTCACTCATGCCCTGTGGATGAATCGAGAAAGGGACAGCCCTCAGCTGGGTTTCCTGAGTCTCACAGGAAGTCAGCAGCAGATCAGAAAGCAGTCAGTCATGGCTCTCAGATGGATCCCATGTTTTTCTCAGCACAAGATGCTATTTATTCCAAGGCCTGTGATGGAAGCCATGGATAAGTTCTTCAATGGCCCCAACTGGGTCCATCACAGATAATCAAAGTGCTGAGGAAGGTCATTGCTGTCTTCCAGCCCTGATGTTTAGGGTTCTATAGGGAGTACAGGTGTCAGAAGACACTTGTCACCTCAAAGTCTTGGCATTGGAGCTGCCTGAGCAGCTGATTTGAGGGTGAAAAGCTCTGAGAACCTGCAGGGCCCTAGCCAGGCTGAGGAGAGCCACCATGGAGCACAGAGCACTAGGAGCCCATTGAATGT
>CAUYQG010185563.1:0-30496 GCA_963574415.1 Tarsius wallacei
CCAGCTACCTGGAAGGCTGAGGCGGAAGGATCGCCGGAGCCCAGCAGGTCGAGGCTGCGGTGGCCGGGAGCGGCCACTGCACTCCAGTCTGGGCGACAGAGTGAGACTCCAACTCAAAAAAAAAAAAAAAAAAAAAGAAATGAGATGTAAAATGAAGACTCTAATAGGGCTAAAATAAAGGTCTTCATGTGGCACCAGCAGAAGCTGGCTGGACCGATAGGAGCCCCTGCTGGGCCCTCAACATTCAATGGCCCTACAGACATCTTCTATGCCACAGACAGAAGGATTTTTTTTAAAAAAATTTCATTTTTGCTGGGCGCAGTGGCTCAAGCCTGTAATCCCAGCACTTTGGGAGGCCGAGGTGAAGGGATTGCCTGAGCCCACACGTTCAAGAATAACCTGCGCAACTTGGCGAAACCTCGTCTCTACAATAAATCAAAAATTAGCTGGTTGTGGTAGCGCACGCCTGCAGTTCCAGCTACTTCCAGTCCCTTTCTTATAGTATTATGATAGTTGTTCAGTGTCTGCTTATGAGTGAGAACATGTGGTACTCTGTTCTTTGTTTCTACAATAGATCACTGAGTATTACAGATTCTAAATCCATCCAAGTTGCTGCAATTTGTAATCCATTTCAATTTGTAATCCATTTCAAGATGATAGTTTCCCGTGATGTTGGATAAGTCATCACAATTACAACTTTTAAAGACTGCATTGAAGTGATGCATTTCATTTACTTAATTGCCACCATGTCGATAAACTTAAGTTGTTGCATATGTTTTTGATATATATATATCAGTTTTCTTTTTAATGATCACACTTTTTTGAATAAGCATATTTTCATATGATCTCATCGGTTCCTCATGAGGCCTGTATGTTATCATATATGGGAAAGTAATGCAGTCCAATTCCTTTGGCATATATTTTTGGATAAATTCTTAAAAGTTGAATCATGGGACTCCTGATTCCCAACCTATTCCAACATACCACATCTTTATCAGCAAACTAAGCTCAGACGCAACATTGAAGCTGGTGGGTAGATGGACACTAATACCCTTAGGGAAACATCCATGATTGAGTTTTCTCTCTGTGATATCCTGCAGCAGGAGGCACAGGACCTAACTGCAAGATCTTGGCTTCTTTGTTAATCACTTCGTGTTTATTAGTCATGAATTCCTGGCTTATTGACTGAGTCAGATGTAAGAGAAATAAGCAAGCACATGAAGTCTAAGTTAGTGGAATTTTCTTTGGACTGTTGTAAGGGAAAGCATTGAGGGTCTAGAAATAGTGCAAAATAGTGTGAGTGGACCTTCTCTTTCTGGCTGTGATGGACTAGATTATAGCAGACCAATGCTCTTGCTGAGAACAACTAGAAAAGCTGGATGTAATATTTAAAAATCACCCATCTGAACATGTCAGAGACTGTCATGGCAGTCAGGAAAGTCCACAAGGTGAGCTTTCTTCTTGAGGGATTGGTTCATGAGTGATGATAGGCCGAAAGGCTAATAGAAAGTGATCAGTAATAGAGAAAATGTGTTCAGAGTGGTCTGGTCTCACTTGGCTGGGAAGACGTAAATGAGAATTCAGAGCTAATATGAAGCCAAGATTTGAGAGACTGAGATACTGAAGAGACAGAAACCAAAGGGATTTGGTCAGAGAAAAAAAAAAAACAACTGTGGAGAATTACTCATTAGAAGCTGGAGCAAATGTGCTGAGAGCAATAAGGACCATGCTGGAGAAGACTAGAATAGCAGATGTAAGGGGTACGATGCTGTCTAGGAGTGAAGGAGAATGCCAGCTGGAGAACCACACTTGGAGCGTCCTCTCCACTGCCAGGCCAGGTAGCAAGTCCGTCCCACTGAGGATGGCACGCTGTGGCCAACTGGATAGCAGGAATTTGGGTGAAATGCTGCTGTTTGGGGAAAGTGGGCAGGAGCCTGCCCACCTGGTGGTCATGAGCTTCACTGCGAACCAGCCCAAGGAGTGGCAGTGAGCTTCACTGGAGACCTGTCAGTGGAGCATCGCTGGGAACCTCCCTGTGGGATGGCAGCGTGGCAGCGAGCTCCACCAGAGGCTGCCTCTGAGATGCTGGTGAATCTTGCTAGAGGGTATGCACCTCTAGGCTCCTCACACCCTGCTGGCAGAGTGGCTACTTGCTGGTTAAGAAACTTCCAGTGGGGACAGCCCCCTGGGGTCCCTTCCCACTGTGGGAGCTTTTCTGTCCTCTTAATAAATCCTGCTTTCTCACTTAAAAAAAAAAAAAGAGAGAGAGAAACTTCCAGGGGACAAGGGAGCAGTCTGCTGGCAGCCACAATGCTCAAGCCTGCTTAATGGAGATGTCACCCTCAAGGTGGAGGAGAGCTCTTCACTTTCTGCATGTGGACATGTGATGGTGTTCCAGAGAGTGTGGGGAAGGGAAGAGTAGAGTGGCCCGATTCACTCTCAGGTGGACAAACCTGACAAATGCCGTGTCTGCCAGGGGGTCGAGGCCACCAGCCTGCTAAGTTGTGTTGACGTGAAAATGGCATCAACCCCCTCAAAACACGTAACCCCAGTCTCTATGGAGAAAAGCCCCACAGACAGCCAGATTGAGAGACATTTTATAAAGCGCCTGGCCAGTATTCCTCAGAACTGTCAAGATCATCACAAACAAGGAGAGTCTGAGAAACTGTCACAGGCAAGAGGAAGCCGTGGAGATGTGACAACTAAGTATAATAGGATATTCTGGAAGAGACGCTGGGACAGAAAAAAAGAGAAAAGGAAGCAAAAGCTGAGGAAATCTGATTTAAGTACAGGCTGGTTAACGATAGTAAATCACATTAGGGTCCACTGATTATAACAAATGTACCATATGAATGTAAAGTGTTTATGATAATGGAATATGGGGTATATGGGGCATATGGAAACTCTCTATACTGTCTTTGAAATATTTCTGTGAATCTAAAACTGCTCCAAAATAAAGATTTTTACTTAAAAATTAAGGTGAAAAATTGTCATTTTCTGACAAAAAATTATTGATAGCAAATCTATATGGAAAGTAATACTAGCAGTTTCCAGGCAAAAGGAATGTTATTCCAGAAAGAAGCACAGAAATGAAGAGATAATAATGAATATGTAAATATGTAGATAAATCTAAGTTACTATTGACTATAAAAATGACAAAAACATCTTATGGGATTTCAATATCTGGAATGAAAATACATGATCATAATATAAAAAGTAGAACAAATTTAAAGGAAGTTAAAGTGTAAGGCTCTAGCACCGTCTGGGAAGTGGTTAAAGCACTAATTTATATTGGACTTTAATAATAGATGTTGTAATATCCAGGGTAACCAATAAAAGAATAATAAAGGAATGCATAGCTGACAATCTAATAAAGAGGGCAAATAGAACACTGAAAATAAATTTAAAAGAAAGTGAGAGTAGAGAGTAAAAGTAACGTAAAATACAAAGAAGGGTGAATTTAGGAACACAAAAACATCGATGACAAGATGGAAAATTTTACCTGCAAAGTAGATTGTAGAAACAGAATCAAAATCAACTGCAAATGGTAGAAATGAAAAAGGTAGATGGGATTACTGGTATATTAAAAACAGCTAATTATGGAATTGGTAACCAGGATGATAGGCCAGGAATTTAGAAAAATAGTGAAATAGAAAATTTAATCTGAATATGTCACTAGTTATGTTAAAAGTCAACGATATTATCCTGTAGTGAAAAGCTAAAGATGGTTAAATTTTATTAAAATAATGTGTGTATATGTGTGTGTGTGTGTGTGTGTGTAGAAAGAGAGAGAGAAACAAAGGGAGAGTATTTCTGAAATCTATAAATATAAAAAAGCTTAAAAGAGGCTGGGTGCAGCAGCTCAAGCCTGTCATCCCAGCAACTTGGGAGGCCGAGGCGAGAGGATTGCCTGAGCCCAGGGGTTCAAGAACAGCCTGGACAAGTTGACAAGAACTTATCTCTACAATAAATCAAAAAAATTAGCTGGGCGTGGTGACACATGCCTGTGGTTCCAGCTACTTGGAAGGTTGAGGCAGAAGGATCGCCTGAGCCCAGCAGGTCAATGCTAGGGTGGCTGTGGGTGTGCCCCTGCCCTCCAGCCTGGGTGACAGAGTGAAACGCTGACTCAAAAAAAAAAAAAGGTTAAAAGAAAACTGCTATATCTGTCCTACTATCACAGAAAGTCAACTTCACTGACAGAAGTATAGCTATATCAAAGGGGAACATTTTTTGATAACAAAGGGCTAATCTGCTAGGACATGTGGCTGTTCTATTCTGGCATGCCCCTCACAATAGAGCTTGAAATTCTATAAAACAAAAGTTCCAGTCACTAAAGGGCAAGTGTAAAATCAGATAAAGTGATTTTTTTTTTTTTTTGAGTTGGAGTCTCACTCTGTCACCCAGACTGGAGTGCAGTGGCCGCTCCCGGCCACCGCAGCCTCGACCTGCTGGGCTCCGACAATCCTTCCTCCTCAGCCTTCCAAGTAGCTGGAACTACAGGCGTGCGCTACCACGCCCGGCTAATTTTTTTGATTTATTGTAGAGATGAGGTCTCACTTGCCCAGGTGGGTCTTGAACCCGTGAGTTCAGGCAATCCACTCACCTCAGCCTCCCAAAGGCGCGGGATTACAGGTTGAGCCACCAAGCCCGGCTAAAGCGATTTTACTATGTCTCTCTTGCTGACAGAAGAAGCATCTGAAATATTATTTGAGGTATGAAGATAAAAAATCATGACTAAAATTGAGCTAAGGAAGTACACACATTTGCACATAGTTTAAATATATACAGATACAATAGATACATGTTATATATTTTATATGTACGTGCACATATGTATGTATTTGCAGAACACACATTATTTTGCAGTAAAAAGCAAATTTTTTATACCAAAATCGATCATGTGTTAGGATATAAAGCAACCCTTAACAAATTTTAGCAAACTGAAATCATGCAGAGTATACTCCGTTCACTGTGCAATTAACTGAGTGTTTTAAAACAAGATGATCACAATTCCTCAAATGCTTCAATACCTCCCAAAACTGTCCTTCAAAACAACCCCTGAAGTAAACATTAATGTACATTAAGAAATCGTCTGAGTCGTAGGATAATACAACAAAATCTGTGGTGCGCATCTCATGCTTTATTTTTAGGAAAATGAACATATTTGTGATGTACTCTCTCCAGGAAGGTGTGACCCACTTTTTCTTTCCTCCATTGGGAGGGGGGATTCGTAACTCTTAGCCACAGAATCTTAGCGGACCTGTGACTGCTTTAACTGACAGATATCTAGGAAGTGATGCTATGTGACTTCCAAGACTAGACCATAAGAAACCTGGCCCTGTTGATGGATTGTGATGAGGACGTTCGCCACCAAGTGAAGTGTCTCCACCCTAAGAACAACGAGCAGGGAGAGGCCAGAGCTAGACAGGTGGAGTGATGCAGGGAGAGAGAAGACCCCTGACCAGCCTCCGGGATGTTCCAACCCAAGCCTCAGCCCAAGCCCCAACAAGAGAGTGAAAGAGCCTACATGTGAGGGTAGTCCAGGCTCACCTTCTACTGGTGGGAATCCAAGTAAAGACTCCCCCAAGTGAGATTCCCCAGACAATAAAAACACTTAGCATCGGGGTGGTTTGTTTTACATTTATAAACAACCAGGAATATTCTAAAAGAAAAAAGTCTATCATCAATGATCTAAAATTTCCATCTCAGAAACTTAGAAGCAGAACTGTAAGAAAAGTCCAAAGAAAGAAGAGTGGAAGCAATGTAAAGATTGTAGCACAAGTTAATCAAATGGAGAAATGTGCAATGCTGAAAATATAGAGAGCCAAATGTTTTTTCCTGGAAAATAAGAAAATAGGTAGATGATAGATAGATGAGACAGATAAAATTGATAAATGCCTAGCTAAGCTGATCAAAAAATAAAGAGAAAGCACATATAAATTTCAGGACTAGGAAAAGGGACTTCACTATACATTGAACAGACATTTTAAAAAATTGCTATTCTCATAATTGAGAATATTAGAAACAACCTAACACCAACATTTGAGCATTTATGCAAAATGGTTAAATTACATGATATACATAATGTATCCAATATATTTTAAAAATCTGAATATTCTTATATCTTTTAAAGAAATTAAACACACACACACACACACACACACACACACACACACACACACAATCCCAGGCCCCAGAGGGCATCATAAATGAACTTAAAACATTTATGTAAGGAATGACACCAATCTTTCACAGATACTTTGAGAGAATACAAAAAGAGGACACACTTCTAACTTGTTTTTTGAATCTAGTATGATCTACATGCCAAGATATAGAAATGATTTTACAAAAAAAAAAAAGTGCAAGCAGATCTCTCTCATGAATATAGTTACAAAAAGCTTAAACATATCAGCTAACTGAGCTCAGGCATATATAAAAACGTGCAGTGAATCCTGTCCAGATGTATTTTAGGGAAGCAAAAATCCATCATATTATTCATTGTATTAATAGAATTATAAGAAAAATTACCTAATTATCTTTATAGATTTAGAAAAAAAGCAGCAAATAAAACTTAATAACTATTTATAACGCATATATCAGAGACTAGAAGTGGGAAGGAACTTTTTAAATCTGAGAAAACGAATCTATCATTGATCAAACGAATCTATCTATCCCCTTTGGTACCCGTCACAGCTGCTGTGGAACATGAACAACTCTCCTTCTGAGACATGAAACAAGGAACAGATAACCACGGCCACCACTTCTATTAGCATTCTACTTGAGGATCCATGCATAAAAGAACCAATATTGTAAGAATTAGACAAATGGTAAAAATATTTGAGCAAGCATTTCAACAAGATGTTATCCAAGTGGCCAATAACATGAAAATGTGCTTAACCTAATTAATCAATGGGAAAATGCAAATTAAAGGCACACTGTGGTGCTACTATAAAGTCTTGGAAGAGCTAAAATGAAAAAAATAGACTATTCCAAATGTTGACAAGAACGGGTAGTTTCTGCTCTCTAATACACCACTGGTGGGAATGTAAATTAGAGTAGTCTTTTAGAAGACTATTTGTCTCTAACTGCTAAAAGACAACATGGCAGACCTTTCAACCCAGCAATTCCAGTCACAGATATGCAGTCGTCCCTCCGTATCTGTAGGGGGCTTGGTTTCAGGACCCCCATAGACACCACACTCAATGCATACCCAAGTCCTGCAGTTGGCCCTGGGGAGTCCCAGTATAGGAAAAACGGGGTCTCTGTTTACGCTGATTTCATGCCCTGTGAATACTGGATCACTTGGACCCATGACTGGTTGTGGCTGCGGAACCAACTGAAACTGTATTTATTGAAACGATCAGTGTATGAATCCAAACAGGTGTTGTTCGAGGGTCAACGGTTGTGCCCACCAGAAACGCATGCATCAGCTCATTGAAGACACAAATGAGAATGTCCACAGCAGCCCTCTTCACAAGAATCACCAATAAGAGACTATCCAAGTGCCCGTTGTCTGTGAAGTGGATCAGTAAATATGGCGGCTCATTCAGGGAAAGAAATAAAATGTAGGAATAAGAATGAATGAGCCCCAGGTACATGGAGCAGCATGGATGTGTCTCATACGCAGAAGGCTGAAGGAAAGAAGCCACGCACGCAAAATACGTACGGTGCAGTTCTACTCATGGAACTACAGTGAGGGAAGTTGGAAGCTTAACAGCTACTTATAGTATGAATAAATAAGAAACTAGAAGGGGAAGGAACCTTCTTAATCTTATAAAACGAATCTCTCTCTCTTGACCCATCAGTACCCGTCATACCTGCTGTGGAATGTTAAAAATCTCCTTCTGAGAAATGAAGCATGGGTCATCATTGTCACTTCTATTGGCATCCTACTTGGGGACCCTTTTTATA
This sequence comes from Tarsius wallacei, assembly GCA_963574415.1. Taxonomy (NCBI): domain Eukaryota; kingdom Metazoa; phylum Chordata; class Mammalia; order Primates; family Tarsiidae; genus Tarsius; species Tarsius wallacei. Next base: position 7,912 of record CAUYQG010185563.1, read on the forward strand.
CATAGTTCAAAAAGACAAAACCACCCTGGAGGGTTGAAAGATCAGGGGAGTGGTTACCTCCATGAGGGAGGGTGCTTCCTGGGTGCTAGGAATGCCTCCTCAGTGGTGCACTGAGGTTGTCTTGGTGAAAACTCATCCCAGTGTCTCCTTAGGAATGGTGGGCTTTGCTGGGTATACGACACACCTCAGTGAAAAGTCAAAACAGCAAAACCAGTCTCAGCAGCTGTGAAGCCAGGGCTCGGACAGAATCAGTCCATCCCGGCTAGGCGCACCGCAGCATGCTCCACCTGTCCTTCACTGTCCTCAGTACCTACTGTTTTCTGCTCTTGTGTTTCCACAGTTGGGCGATGCTTTGCCTACTCTTCCAATGTGTCTGCTACTTCTGCTGTCCTGACTAACTCATTCTCGCTCTCTCTTCCATCCCTCTCTCTCTCTCTCACTGTCTCTCTCTTCCCCTCTCTCTCTCATCCTCACCCCTTCTCACCCCTCCTAGCTATACTCATCTCGTGAGGCAAGGATCCATCCAGTCAGCTAACCAACATGCAGTAGAGCTACCTCTTCAGGGCAGAATTCTAATATCAGGTTGCCTCCCAGGCCACTGTCACACCTGCAGATGGGCTGGAATCCTGGTCAGCTGTCAGCTGGAGGGAGAGAGTCACACAGCTGGGTCCTGTCTGTGAAGATGATGTCTGGCCACAAGTTTGGAAGTAGGCTGTGGGCACATCCAGGACTGGACAAAAACCAGATAGCACTTGCTTCATCCTCAAGTCCAGCTTGACTTTAAGCCTCGGACATCATGGAACTGCCTTCCTCCCACTGTCTGGCACAATGCCAGGTGTCTAGTGGTGGGTGCTTGATGATCATTTATCTGAGAAGTCAATAACAGCACAGTTAAGAGATGAATATGTGACCATCACCAGGTGGGACAATCCTTAACCTGCTCCTCCTTTTGGAGGGCAGATTCAAACAGGATGATTGGAGTTCGCATGATGTGTGATTAGCATCTCTGCATAATCAGGACTTGCAACACCCTGATTGCTCCTATCTGATTCTTCCTGGAAAAAAAAAAATCAACAACCAAAAAAGGTGACCAAGTGTCCTGAATCTGGGTTCTCACTGTGCTCTCAGGTTTGCCCTCCAATGATGGCTTGGGTGTGGAATTTCTGATCTGTCCCATAAGCCTCCAAAATCCGTAAGACTAGAAAACTCAGTTCACCATTCAAAAGCAGTACTTCAGATACCAAAGGTTATGACTTGTCTCTTTCTTCACATCCAAATCAGAGTGCATTCGGTCCAATTAAATGAGATATTGTTTTATTTCATCTAGTCAGAGGTCAAAGAATGATATCACACTGTGGTGGTTCATTTTTAGGAGCTCCACCAAGGTTTCTTTTTGTGTGTCTAGTCACAGGAGGCTAATTTTGCCTAACTATTTGATTGCAGACGTAAATGAATGTACCGTGGACAATGGTGGCGGTCAGGACGATGCTGCAACACAATTGGCAGTTATTATTGCAGATGTTGAGCTGGCCGGAAGCTGGGGGAAGATGGCAGAGGATGTGAAGGTAACGAGTGGGACTGTCTGCTGACTGATAAGGAAGCCAGGGACGTCGGGGCCACACACAAGAGGAGGTTCGTCTTTCATCCGGAGCCAGTTGGAGTGCCTGTGCTGAATGTTGTCAAGAGCACAGATCTTCCTCTCATGTCTAGATTACAAAATTGTAACCCTAAGAACACTTCAAGTAGCTTATTATGGGAAACATGATTATAGCCGGTTTGGTTGTGTCATGTTCTGATTATGGAATTTCAATCATTCATTTAAATCCCTGGATAAAGTACATAGTTTTGAAAGCATTTCATTTAGTTCTAAAGTAAAAAATGGGGCTTATCATGAAATGCTCATATGTTGCTACAATAGAAATGAAGAGTCACAAAGCAGGAGTGGCATCCTTGGTATAGAATCTGCTTTTTGCACACACTTCAGTTTTCTGTCTCCTTTTAAAATTGATTCCTTCCTCCCCTTATTTATTGATTCATTATTTTGTTCCCTGGACACATACCAAGTTCCTGCTCTGTACCAGGCCTTACTCTGTGCTCTGGGGATATAAAAATTAACAAGAAATAAATTCTGTCTGGAAGGAGCTCACTGATAAGAGGCAAGGATGGAAACATAAGTCTGACTCTTCAAAACGGTGTTGGAAGGCATGATGGCATGGGTGAAGTACATCGGATTCAAAGAGCCCTGAGTTTGAGACCCTGAGTTAGAATGTGTGTAACCGTGGGCAAGTCGTTTAATCTCACTAGGATTCTTTCCTCATCTGTAAGATCTAGAATAATGGCAGTTTCTAGACCACAAGAGTTGCTGTGAGAATTAAGTAAGAGAACGTGTCTAACGCACTTAGCATAGAAGGGGAGGCATAGGGTAGGTGCTCAGAAGATGACCATGTCTTGTTCTCTCATTTAAGAACTAGTGGCTGCCTATGGTGGGAATGTCATCGGGGGTGGACAATGCTCCCTTCTCTTAACCTCCGAAAGGAGAAATGCTAGACTAAACGGGCCACTTGTTCCTGCCTTATAACTGGCGTTTCTGGCTTTTTTATTCCTATTACTAAAATGCTTGAACATTTTATATATTCAGGCAAGTTCATTTGTTTTAGGATCACAGTAGAAAAGCACTTATTTTAGTTATGTTTTCTAGCTGACCTTACAAAATCACACTCATTTTTCCCCTTAACAATGTCTGTCCCTGATGAGGCATGTGTCAGTGAGTGGTAAAAGAAAACAAAACAAACAAACCCCTCCCCTCCCCCCCACTGAAGATGCCCAGGGTTAGGGCTGCAGGTTTGATTGGGACTCCCAAAGGCAAGACAAGCTAGGTGTGAGCAGGTTGGAGAATTTATCAGATGCCCTCTGTCAGTCCCTTCCAGCCAGGTGTGTGCAGCCAGTAACAGAATGAGCTTGGGCAGATGGTCAGAAGATGCCCAAGTAGCTGCACCTGGCCCTTCCTGAGGTAGGTTTCACTCCAGATGGGGTCTCCTGCCTGGAAGGGCTTACACTCACAAAAGCAAGTCCTAAATCATGTCTGTGATCTTTTCCAGTCAAGTGTGATGATCTTTATTCTGGACGTGACTGTTTGGTAATGGTGTTCCCAGTAGGGATTTAATGTCAGAGAAGAGAACACCCCATTGTGTTCAAGGTACAGGTGGGGCAATGGCCACTGGAGACAACATGGTCAGTGTGAAGAGAATATTGTTTGTCATGAACGCCTCTTGCCTGACAGGCAGGATTGATTCATGTCACTCTGACTGGGTATTATTAATATATCCTTGTTGTTATTATTATAGATATATTGAAGTGCCTGGCACAGCAACACAGCAACAATTGTTGGCTATAACAATTGTTGTTATTTTCATAATGGCTGATAGGCTCATAAGTTAGATTTTATACCCACTGGTACATTTACATTCATGTATCTCCTATTTTAATTGAAGTGAGTTGCTTATAGTTGCTTATGCAAATGACAGGAGACAGGACATGTGAAGAAAAGACATCCCTGTTTTCATTGAACTGATATCCATTTGTACAAAATCAGGAAGGGTGAGGTCAGGGTGAAAAGAATCAAGACTTTGACACAGCGGGGTGGCTTTGACTTCTTACTTACCAAGATGCAGGCTGCAGGTGGTAGGGGAGTGAGGCAAAGAATTTCTCCCAGTCTCTTTCATCTTCCCATCTTTCCCTTCCGCTTCCTCAAGTGACTATTGGTGGAGATGGTCACGCTAGAGATTCAGCCTGCTTCAATTGATCTCAGATTTATTTATGTACAAAGTTATATTTAAAAACATAACAGAGGTTGTTTTGAAATCACTGGGTTCTAAATCCACTGCAAATGAGCATTTGGGTTCCCGTGAATGCACTGAGTCATTCATGTTTATTTACTGACTGGTCACAGCAGAGGTCAGTTGGATTCAAAGACCATTTTGTTGAATGCTTCAGTCATGGAATCAAACAGTCATTTAAAATGACATTTTCTGTGCATTAAAATACACTGAGTTCAACGTACTTGAATCGCTTTTTAAAATACAGAGCAACACTTTAGTGGACATTTGAGGTACTGTTAAAATAAATCTCAACTTTGCTCTTCAACGGGATTTTGACATTTGTAATCAGCCTTGTTCGCTAATCTCACTCATCAACTTCTTCTCTGAAGGGATGTAGGCCTGTGGAGAAGGTCTCTGATGAGCTTAGTCGCAATGGTGTCCCTTTCCCTCTGCTGTCGCACTGAGCCTAGAGAACGTGTTCTGATCCACAGTGCAGATTATCTTACAGGATGTAGATCAAAGACGCGGAGGAAGGAACAGACCCACCGGCCCCTTGATGCTGGGGGGCACATTCATACAGATATATGACCACGTGTGTATGTTTGAGTATAGATGTCTATCACTATCATCTACATTTGTATGTGTATGTATATATGTTTATAGAAAGGGCATGAGATTCTTCTTGTAGCGTGGGTCATTATATTTAAAGGTTTTAAGATCTGCAACCATCTTTTCTTTTCTTTTTTTTTTTTTTTGACTCAGAGTTTCACTCTGTAGCCCAGGCTGGAGTACAGTGGCACACTCACAGCCACCCCAGCGTCAACCTGCTAGACTCCAGCGACCCTTCCATCTCAGCCTTCCAAGTAGCTGAAACTATAGGTGCATGCTACCATGCCCAGCTAATTTTTTTATTTATTGTAGAGGTAAAGTCTCACCAAGTTGCCCGGGCTGGTCTCGAACCCACAGGCTCTGGCAGTCCCCTCACCTTGGCCTCCCAAAGTGCTGGGATTACAGGCTGAGCCATCAAGCCCAGTCCCATCTTTTCATTTCACAAAAAAATCCAACTGGCTTTATCCTTTTATTTGCTATTAAATTCAACTTCCAATTATTTTATTTAGGATTTTGTAGCCACTGCCATGAGTGAAATATGCCAGTAAGTCCTGTTTCTCATATGTCCTTCCTTGCAGTGGTCCTCACCTGGGGTGATTTTATCCCCCAGAGACATGTGGTGATGTCTGAAGACACTCTTGGTTTACACAGCTGAGGGGAATGGGTACTGCTGGCCTTTAGTGGGTGGGGACCAGGGTGTCCCTCACACCCTCTTCATCTGTGATGGACTGTGCACATGTTGGACATTCTCATTGTCCTTCACGCCTATTTAACTTATTCTACTTCCCTTTCTCTCTTTGCCACATAGACTCACTCACTCTACTGGGTTTCAGATTTCAACAAAACTTGACATACTTTAGGAGCCTCACCCTTCTCAAGTCCGTGGATTCCTCTCTGTAAGTTCACTCATTTTTATAACTGTATTCTTTTCTTTTACTATTTCACATGTAACCATTCTGTATTCCACATCAAATCCAACCTCAGTGGTCCTCGTGGAAGGCCAAGGTCTATTGTTCCTTATGTCTAGGCCATTTGGTACACTCTCCTCCCTGTCACATTGTGTGAACCTCTGTTGTAGGACTTCTCACAGGGCACTGCACTCACACATTTGCACTGTCCGTTAGATTGGGAACATTTCCGGGAAAGAACCAAAGCTTACCACTTTTTATTCCCAGCTCGCGGTTTCTGGCACCAAGTGGGATTCCATAAACGCCGATGGAACAAATGAACATTTATCCTCTCCCACATAAATGCACGCAAGCATCCAGTCAATATACCTTTTATTCATTCCTTATCTACAGTTTCTCATCCTGCTGCGACTTAAAGTTTGACTAGTTAAGCCATTTGGTTATCAGTAGGTCTCAGTGTAAATATTTGCTGATAACAAGTCTGTTACATTTGAAAGGGCAAATCACATTTTTATTTCTAGGAAACAAAAAATTGACTGAGTTTCAACTTTCTGGAAAATTTCTTCACATGGCTTTTGTGAATTATGGGTGCAGCAGCTTCCCAGTATGCCTGTTCAGGCATCACGGTCCCGTGAAGTCAAGGACATTTTTTGAACGAAATGGTCACTAACATGACTGCACATCCTGACGAGTTAACTCACACAGATGATGAACACTAATTAGACATTTGAGATAGATTCTTTTGTTTGAGAGCAATAAATGAACATATACTATATATGGAAAAATGTACACTGCTTAACGAATTGATTGCTAACATTTTTTACAAGTAATTTTAATGATACTTGGGGCCGACTTTTTTTTCCTGAAACACATGAGAAATGACAATGTGAATAAACAGAGAATGTCACTCAGCATGCCATTGTTATGGAAATGCAGAATCTTTGAGCCCACAGAGGGCTTCTCAAGATGGAATCCCAAGGGAATTAAATGACTGGAAGAAGCTGATAAGGCTTGTTGGCAAACTAAGTGGCATGAGAAGCTGAGACTTCTTGTCACCCAATGTCCTTTCCGTTAGATGTGGTTGATGAAGGAGGTAGATGACATGTGGGGTCACAGTGCTGTGGCTCAGAGGCCCTCAACTCACAGGGTCCTCCCTGGACATAGGAGGCGAGTTAAGACTGACCTCCCTTGTCCCTGGTGAGCTTATCATAAACCTGGGAACAGAATCCAGTTCTCCTTTTCCCACTGGTCATTCTCTCTCTTGGTCAACCGATCTGGTCAGTCAACATTTACTGAATGACCACTACGAGCCCAGCACTGTGGTGGGTAATTGGAATATAGCAGAGTAGATGATCTTTCTTCCTAGGGTTTCGGTATCATTAAGCATCCTGGATATGAAATTATTGTGTGATAGTTTACAGGACAGTGCAAGCAATTGTGTCTATGCTTTGAAAGTTCACCCTGGCCAGTTCCTGGCATCCCAGCAGCCTGGTGCAAATATGGTAGACTGTTGGCACTTAATAAAATGTAACATATATGTACGTATACATGCACCCACATATTTATTTTTGAGTTTATAAAAATACATTGAAATCTTTACGTAGAATTTATCTACTTCTCTGTGTGTGGCTTTTCTTAATGGTCATTTATGAAAGAACTCTTGACCAGGAGTAGTGGCTTGTGCTTGTAATCCCAGCACTTTGGGAGACCAAGGTAGGCGGGTACTTAGGAGTTCGAGACCAGCCTGGGCAACCTAGTGAGACTCCATCTCTACAAAATAACATAAAATCAATGTTTTTAAAAGAACTCCTGAACTTCTCCTGCCAGTTTTACAGAGTATGGGAGGTAGTAGTTGTTACCTGGTCTCAAACCGCTAGCAGACTATTAAAATGTACACACATGGAGAATAACTGGAGGAAACTCCCATTCAACCTACCCACATATACTAAAGAGAAGGTCCTTTTGGAATTTATCAAGGCATATTTACAATCAGAATTCATCATGTTTAAAAAGCTTGCACCACTTAAAGTTTGGGGGGTTTATCACATACTTGACGCACACATGTATGTGGAGTTTTTTTTTCTTTTCATTCATTCATTCATTCATTCATTCACTCATCCATCCAACATCATCTGACCCAAACATCATCTGACCCAAACAAAGAGTGCAAACTTTGGGCTCAAATATCGACTTTGGCTTTGACTAGCTGTGAGATGCAGGGCACGTTCTTTAATGTCTCTGGGCTTTCTTTCCTCCATCTGTCAACCCAGAATGACAATGCTTGACTTCACATAGGTGGAGAGTTCCATGAGCTTCTGCATGAAAAACACCTTGTGGGTGGAGGGAAGCCTCCTTTCTCCTGCTGTGTGTCCATGTGGAGAGGGATCCTTTCTTATGCAACATCCTTGGCATGACTCTGGCACATCCACTGCCTTCTCCCCAGGGAGGCGTGAAAGACCTCCCTGGAGAGTTTAGGGAAAGAAATTGGGCTGTGGGGTTCCACCCACATGTCTGTTTCCTCTCTGGGACCTGCAGGTGCCCACAGAAGGTGCCTATTCTGGTCTGCTCCTCCTTCCATGTTTGTCTAAGCAGGGCAGGAGATGAGGGTTTTCAGCTCACCTGTGACCAAGAGGAGAGTCTGCCTAATTCTGCCTATATTTTCAGGAAGCCCACTGTTGCTACTCCCTGGAATTCTTTTACCCAGTTTCATTTTTTAAAATTCTTATTTCAATAGCTTTAGGGGGTACAAATAGTTTTGGATTACATGGTTGCATTGTATAGTGGCGTATAGAAGTCTGGGATGTAAGTGTCCCTGCCACTCCCACCTGTGCACATTGTACCCTCTAGGCGATTTTTCCAAAATAAAACTTGGTATTTCATCTCCATCTGTTATTTCAAATTAGATCTAATTTGACTCAAAAGGCAGGCAAGCAGGAATGTGTTATTGGGTCCCCTGAAAATACTAATGCTTGACGTTTGCCTAATGTATAGTAAATGCTTAGGAAATTTTATTTCTCTTCTTTTTAAAATTTTCCTCTATGCTATTTGTTATTGATGATAAAAAAATATGTGCAATATTATTTTTATCTCTCCAAGGAGCTTCCAGTTCAATAAAGGAGATTAGATGGATACACATGCAGCTTCAGCGTGAGAAGGTAGGAGCAAATACAAGGCAGGGATAGAGAGCAAAGGGTTATGAGAATTCAGAAGAGAGAAAGGTAACCCACTGCTGATGCAAAATTTGTGGTGAGGAACAGGGAGATGCCAATCCTCCAGTCCTGGGAATGCACAGCCCTCCTCCCACTTCTTATTTTTCCTCTACAACATTCACTCCATGTCCTGCTGCCTCTCTTCTGGCTTGATTGACACTGGAAGGCACCTGGGACTTGAACGACCACACTGCCACCACCACATCCAGGGTATTCTTGGGGATTTTCCAATATCTGAGTCTTTCAGACTTGAAGGAAAACACACACAATTCGAATCTGAAACTCTGCTGTGAAAGGAAAAATCTACTTTGTTTCCTTTTAAGCCCTTCTTGGAAATAAAGCCCGTCACTCCTCCCCCGATAATTCTGAGTGATCCTTCAGCACACACCAGCGTGCAGTGAGCACCGGCTACAGCTGCCAGCATGGTTGGAAGCCAGGGGGGCTAGAGGAGGCCAGGCTGATTGAAGCTCCCCAGGGTGAGCCAGCTTGTTTCTGGATGTCAGAAGGGACACGCAGACGGATCATGCCGGTAGAGGCCGACTAGACAAAGCAAGTCGCAGGGGCTGTGGTTGACAAGCAAGGCATTGGTCACGCACCCAGGTTCTTCTGGCCTCAGCTGCCCGGGCCACCTGCAGAAACAAAGGGGGTAGATGGCAGTGGGTGTGTCCTGGTGTGGTGAACAGAGTTGCCCCCAGGGTCCCCACATTTACCATTTATCGGGAAGCAGGACAGACTTTTTATATTCTGAAGAGTAAGACTTTTCGTTTCCTTCACAGCTACTTTGAGTTTCTCTGTTCAATAGTCTTAAACTCGAGGCGATCTTTTAAAAAGACTATATTATTATATTTATGTACGATAAAAATTTCCCAGTGGAAACATCTTGTCTTGAATTCTGCAGATGTGTGTTTACCTTGTAGATTTTTTTATTTTTATAAAATCACAGTATGATTCTATATCTTTAGAAGAATGATCTTTTTAGACTTGTGGAATGTTGAGCGTTGGTTCCTGCTCTTGTAACATCCATAGTCCTTTCTATTACTACCATAAAAGTAGTCGTGGATGACTGATTTTTTAATTTTCTTGCTATTAGAAATTCCTCCATCAATTTGTAAATAATGGAGTTTTTTTTCCTTTTCATAAGGACTTATTAAGGGAGGATATGAATATGTATGTGTGATTTTTAATCAGGAAATAAGTGTGTTAAAATTGACTTGTTATTTTGCTGCTATTGGTGTTCATGTGTCTACGTTTTTAGTGGCCTTGTGAAGACCGGCCACCCTAAGCATAAGGTGTCATAGAAGAAATGAAGATACTTATGTCTGAAATAAACTGCTTACCTTAGTTCGTAAGTTCAAGTTAAACCTCTGTTTTATCATTCATTCCAGTTCTTCATTTGTTAACAGACCAGTCTCCACTCCCTTGAATTCAACAAAAATAAAAGGGTATCACTTATTTTATTTGTTCCAGTGGCTACATTTGATGGATACCACCTGCCTTGCCAGAACCAAGCACCAGAAAGTCTTGCAGATTTACTTGTATTTTTACTTTACGTCTTGTATATGAGTGTCTCATCGGTAGAAGTGTATTCCTAAGAATGGTATATATTGTGCATATGTAGGATGCTTTATGCTATTACAAACACAAATGCCTATATAGTCCACATTTTTCATAAGTAGGAAAGACATATTTAAAGAATCTGGAGAAGATTTCTAAAACGTGTTGTTCTAATTTTAACAAGGGAAATAGTAGGCCCCTGACATTGTATAAAATCGTAGTTTTCTGTGATTGTTTATCAAAATACTCAGAGTAATTGGTCGTAAATTTATTACTGCCATCCAAATACAATGTAATCTTTAGTCCATCTTTAAGACTGAAAAAAAGTAGCTGTTTTATAAAACCCTCTGAGGATACCCCACATACCTGGGGCGGAAAGAGGCCTCTGCCTTGATTGTTCTGATTGTCACTGGGTCCTATGGATCCTTCACTTGAGGGCTGGGAAGGGGAGGAGCAGAACCAAGGCACCCTCGGTCTCCCTGTCTGTGTGGGCCTGAGAGGGAAGGGAGGGGGCAGGAGAGAGGAGAGACAAGCGTGGTCATGGGAAGAAATGTGTGTTAGACCCATACTTTATGCCATAGTAAGCACGTGCTTCTGAGTTAGAAAGTTCTCTAGTTCTGACAAGCTTACAGAAGTGGGACACTTCAAACCTCACAGCATTCCCAGCAAGAGCACAGCTAGAGGAAATCTCCAGACAAAATATCTTTTCTCTGCTTCACGTATACATAAGACTTCTTAGCATTACTAAGATGACCCCCGTGCTCATTCTTCAAATATTGTTGACAATACTAAGGAAAAAAAAAAGTTGGTTATAAACTGCTTTTCACTGGTGAGAAAATAAGTTGATTCAAAATCATCTGTTACAGGTCTTTGAACAAGTGAACCGGAAGCTTCTGTATTTAAATCAATGTTTGTAAAAGAGTGTGCATCTGTAAAATTCAAGGAACTAAAAGTCCTAAACGAGTATCTATTTATTTTTATATAATTTCTTGTATTTTAAATAATCATCGCATTTGGGAGGTCTGACTGAGCTTTGGAGAACACATTAAGACTGCAGCAGAGAAAATTAGGTTAATTGTAATCCATTAGATGCTGTCTTTATTAAGCGTGAATTGATTTAATCCCTCTAAAAAGCCCTAAGGCGTGAATAAGCCAAGTAGCTGTGTAAAAGTTGTGTGCTCAACAATGAGAAGGTACTGCGGCTCAGTACTTTCATGCGCATCGGAATCACCCTAGATCTTGCAAAAATGAAGATTCACATTCAGCAGGTCTGGCATCCACCCGGGAATCTGCGTTTCTAGCAGGCTCCCAGGGGATGCAGGGATGGTGGGCTGAGGGCCACACTGAGTAGAAGGGGTTTCGTCCGCCCTTCCTTTCCTCCAGTTTGTCACAGAATTACTAAGCATTTGCAAATGGCAGTGCAGCCACCGAGAGGTGATACGGAATGATGTGAAACATGATCTCGGCTATTTTGGAACTTTTAAAAAACAGCTCTGTTGAGACAAAATTCACAGCCCATACAAGCCATCCTTTCAAAGTGTGTGATTCGGTGTTTTTTAGTATAATCACAAATATATTCAATCTTGACCACAGTCAATTTTAGAACACTTTCATCCCCTCAAAAACAAACCCTGTGCCTTTCTGTCCCTTCAGTCTCTCTTCGCATCCTCCCATCACCTCCCAGCCCTAAAAAGCTACAAACTGACCTTTTGTCTCTGTAGATGTCCCTATTTTGGACTTTTAAATGAGTGGAATCATACAATATGCAGCATTTTTTAACGGGTTTCTTTCACCTAGCATAACATTTTCAAGGTTCACCAATGCTGCAGCGTATGAGGCGTGACCAAAAAAATAAAAACAAAAACAAAAACCTAGAATTACCTTTTGGAGATAGTACAGGCTTCCCCTGCTAGGCAAGTGATCTAGAAACCCATCGGCATCAGTGTACCAGCTAGCGTTGTTGTGAGAGTTTGCGTTCAGCTTCAGTGAATTTTTTTTGCCCCTGAAGCATCTTTCAAAGTGTTTGCCCATTTTATGATGGGTGATTTATGAGCACACTTGCCCACACCACGTTGAGTGTTCAGCAGTTTTTTTTACCCAAAGTGGCAGGACTTCCCTGCCCCATCCTCCCTATTCACCCAATCTTGCCTTGAACAACTTTTTTTCCCCTGAATGAAAAAGTCCTTAGAAACATTTTGCTGATGTGGAAAAGATGAAACAAAAAATGGAAGAAGCACTAAAAGGCATCAAAATTAATAAGTTAAAAAACTGCTTTGGGCGGTGAAATAAAGTGTCTTGATAGGTGTATTACATCAAACAGAGATGCACTTTGAAGGTGACTGAAGTTTAGCATGTAAGAACAAATGCACAATTTTTTGTAAATAAATTCCAGGGTTTTTTGGGTACCCTTTGTATATTAGTACTTTGTTCCTTTTTATGGTCTAATAACATTTAATTGTATAGACATAACCATGTTCTAGTCATCTACTTGTCAGTTGATGGACATTTGAGTCATGTCTACCTTTTGGCCATTATGGCCAATAGTGCTATATACATTCTTGTGCAAGTTATTGTGTGTACGTAAGTTTTATTTCTCTAGGGTATACACCTAAGAGTGGAATTGCTGGGTTATATGGTAACGCTATGTTTGGTGCTTCTGGCACTTTAAATTTAGATAAAGGAAAAAAATTTTAGAACATAGGAATTAATATGTGTATGCATACAGATATATACATGTCCAGCAATTGGCTTCATGACAAAGCATCCATGGTGAAATCATTTTGGAAAGCACTGCATACGAAAGCTCTCTTAAAGAAAACCAGCCAAAAGAGGAGCCTTTAACTCTGTTTAACTCCGGTCTCCCAAACATGTTATGTTTGGAAATCTTTGAAACATAGACATGAGTATTTATAACACAAAGATTTTGTCTTTGGCAAAATGCATTTTGAGAAATGGTTCCTTTCCATGCTCTGGAGATAGAAGACCTATGCACTAGGGCAGAAAACACTCAGGGAACTGGTGGACGACTGCTTGGGGCTAGACCAAGGGTGGCTTCAACTTGATGCGTAAATGCCATAGATAAATGGGCAAGGGTGTGGTTTACTATGGCAGATATTTGAGTAAGGCAATGGCGGAATGGAAATGTGATTTTTGAAAGCTGTTCTGGCCATGAAATGCAGAATGATATAGACAGGCAAAAAGACAGAAATGGCAAGGAGACCATTTACAGACCAGTGAAATCGCTCAGCTGTTGACATCTGTAAGTTGTGTAAGGAGCAAAGAACCAGTAAGTTCTGATGACACACTGGACCCAAGGCAAAGGGAAAATATCAAAGTCTTTGTAAATAAGATAAGTAATATGGGCTATGTTATTGATAGCAGAAATGCCAAATGCAACATGACAGAATAAGTGCATCTTAAACACTAAGCACATATCACATCTCAACCAGAATTTTTAGATGATCTGTGCAAGATTGTCCTCCATAAAAACCCCTAACTTAAGTCTTCCTCACTGCTCAGTGCCTGATTTCAGCACATGTTCCTGCCACGGGTTTTGAAAATACCATCTGCCGGGCTCTGCTGATTATCGTCCTTGTGAACCTGGGCTTTCTTTTACTGCTGATTCTTATTTTTGTCCATTAAGTCAGAAGTCAGTCAGTTTCAAATGAATGAGAAGTCAGGTTAAAGAAGGAAACCCCCTGAATGTTGCTACTGATTATGTTGTTGGGGCATGATACATGGCACTGCTCAGATCTGCCTGTGATTAGGTTTTCCCACTGGTGAGATGACCTGTCTTTCTTTACTTTTGCTTCTGTCACTGTATTCACTGTTTCCTTTTGTTGGGTGTCATCGCAAAGTGGAACTGCCAGATGATGTGCAAAGAGAAGTGAACAACTACTTTTAAAAAGAAATTATGTATATACAAAGAATTAAACAAATAATAAAGTTTTTCTTAAAAAACAATAGAAAACCTTTGCTTAAAACATATATAGAGACCGGGCTCGGTGGCTCAGCCTATAATCCCAGCACTTTGGGAGGCCGAGGCGAGCGGACTGCCTGAGCCCGCACATTCGAGACCAGATAGATAGCCAGGCATGGTAGCATGCGCCTGTAGTTGCAGCTACTTGGAGGGCTGAGTTGGAAGGATCGCCTGAGCCCAGCAGGTCAGTGCTGAAGTGGCTGTGAGTGTGCCACTGCACTCCAGCCTGGGCAACAGAGTGAGACTCTAGCTCAAAAACATAACAAAACAAAACAAATCAAAACAAAAAAACCAAAACATACATAGAGACACACTCCAGATCTCAGAGCGTTAATTATATACTCTTGTTTATATCAGGATGAATATGACAGATGCAGGTAATAGTCCCTAAATTAAGTAGAAGCGTGATCTCGAGCCATGCACGTCAGCACAGCACACATTTCATGTACACAGCCCCTGACTGGCCTCCTCTCTTTAGTTATAGCTACTCAAGTCTCCATCTGCGCACATGCTACTCTCTGATAGTAAAAAGAACCTGAGTTGGGAGGATTACGTGGACCCAGGAGTGAGCTGTGAGCTGTGAGAGTGAGCTGTGATCACGCGACTGCACCTGAGTCTGGGAAGCAGAGCAAGACCCTGTCTCTTAAAAAAACAAACAAACACCATTTTGCCACCTGAGCTCAGACAGGAGGACGATCACTAGCAGGGGTATCACGAGACCTCAGTGATGACTTCAGAGCCACCCACTGTGCAACCAGGGTATATCTTTTACTTCTCTGGACCTTAATTTCCTCATCTGTAAAATGAGACATGAGGAACGGGAGATCTTAAGAGCTTCCAGATTGTAGGCACCATAACTCACTAGCGTATACCTGCAATCGTACATGTAAACCAAAAGCTGGAATTCTGTACAAGAGACCAGAAGAAGGTTGTACTAGCGGCAAAAAGACTTCTTTTCTGAACCTCATCACTGCACAGAGAACCTAAGATACCTGGCAAGATATGAGATGGTACCAAATTAGGAGACGAAAGAGAGCAAACAAACACAGAATTAAACCTTATCTGAACTTAACGGAAGTCATGGACTCCACATGGCCCTTGGTTTAGCTTTAGGGTAAACTTGTTTTCCAGATATGCCTTGTTTCTGTGTCTTGCCAGATGTTAGACACCTTCCTTGTACTCAGTATATTCTTGTTGAGCTTATTGTCCTCAATTATTCACATTAGTAGTTAGTCTAGGGGAGATTTTACACAAGAAAGTAAAACATTATACATTTTCTCAAATCCTTGAATTCATCCTTTTTCAATCAAGAAAAATAGCTGCACTCAATAAACATAACAATAAACAAAACAATATACACAGATATTAATTAAAAATGTAAGTTAGGTTCCTTTTTGCACATTTGCTGTATTGGTTCTCAGGAAAGAAATGTTACATTATAAAGGGATGTATGATTCTTATTCTAACAGAAGCGTTTATCAAAAGCATTACCCTTGTGTTTTCTACATATATGTCACACATTTAGTTCATCACGATCATAAATGAATATACTTACAGAAATGAAAGGCAGCAATTATAGCTTTAAGGGCATGGTGCCTTTTAAGATGTTGCTTTCCAGAGGTCTTTTCTGATGTGTGTATGATATTGGCCTAGGTGAGGGGTCCAGTAAGGCCAAACTCAAGAATTGGGAGAGAGAAAGAAAATTAGATGTCTTCTGAAAGCCAACACAAAAACCAGGTAGAGCAAAAACAAGGAGCGTTGACTGTTCGCAGAGAGGTTTGAAGAGTCTGACTGTAACCTTCAGCTGTTCACGGAGCTCAAGAAAGCATTGGGCACTCAAGGTGGTCAAGGTACTCAAGATGTAGAACCAGGAGAGCCCACCCAAGCATGCCCAGCAAGGACGGAGCCTTGACCATAGACTTGGAGAACTGCACTCTTTTGTGCAAATGGGTTTATGAGGCAGGTGCATCCTTTTGAACAGCGAGGCTCACCCTGGTGACTCCATGTGCTACAGTTCTGGGGCAGCTTATAAGGGGGTTCCCATGTCGGTCTGGGTCCAATCAGGACAGAGAAAAAACACGGGAATTTGAACATGGGACATTTACTATCAAGAATTAACTATGACAGAAGGTTGACACAATAAAGAATTGGCCAAAAAGAAGTAGAACTCTAAAAGCATAGGCTTTCAACTCCTACCTTACAGGAATGAACTGATTCCATTTCACCAAGGAGGTCCCCCCGAGGTCTGGGTCCAGACCTTGTTGAAGGGGGCGTGGCTTGCTGACAGCAGAGAGGTGGCCATGCTGCCATTGCCCGCAGGACCTGGACATCTGACTTCAGTGACTTGTCGGAAATTGGCTCTGTAGGGTGATGGAGAACACTGTTCATGATGAGGTGTGTCTTCACCACCACATGGCCCGAGGGAGAGCTGGGGGAGCTGCTGGTCCCTGGGTACTGTGAGCCTCATTCCCTGTACCAGCCCAGTGCTTGGGAACTGCGTGTGCTGAAGAATTTGCGTGTGTCGTGGAGACTGGCATCACAGAGGCTGCCTGCGCCGAGGATGCTGGCCTTGGAGAAGCCATGTGCAATGCATTACTCTAGAAGCCAACCACACTGCAAAGACCAGATACTGGAGAAGACAACCGCACTACGGAGGCCAGGTGCTGGGAAGCTGGGCACACGCAGGGCCAGGTTGCTGGAGAGGACATCTGCATTACAGAGGCCAGGTGCCAGGAGGCTGGGCACACTCAGGGTCAGGTACTGGAGAAGACATCTGCATTACAGAGGCCAGGTGCCGGAGATGAGCACACGTAGGTCCAGGTGCTGAAGGAGACCTCTGTATTGCAGAGCCAGCACTTGAAAAAGCTGCATAGGCCCCAGGACCCAGACTGCGGAAGCCTCCTGCCCTGAGGGAGCCTGGCACTAGAGAGGCTGCATCTGAGCATGTCTGGGGAAGACGCTGTAGCAGGAAGGAGGACGCCTTACTCCAGGGTGTCTCTCCAGTGACCTCACTGGCAAAGCTTAGCATCCTGCCTGCTGACAATGGGAAATTATTGAAAGGGCCCAGATCCAAATTCACAGAGAAGACAACAAGAGTGAATTTGAGGGAGGAGGCAGTTAGTCAGCAAGGGACACAGTTCCCAACTGTGCTTCCCCTGCCCCATGAGAGAACCACAATGTGTATCCTGTGTCTTGTAGACTCGTGTAGTCCTTTGAAGGCAAAGGTGTTTCCCCCTCCGCTGGCCGACTTGGTCATGGGACTTGCTTGGGTGACAGCATGCAGTGAA
Organism: Tarsius wallacei; assembly: GCA_963574415.1. NCBI lineage: Eukaryota > Metazoa > Chordata > Mammalia > Primates > Tarsiidae > Tarsius > Tarsius wallacei. The sequence goes on from CAUYQG010185563.1 coordinate 25,276, forward strand.
TGTTCCAGAACACCTGTTCTGAGAAGTTTTCCACGTGAGTACTTAGTTAGGCATGGCCTCTGGCATCTCTGCCCTCTGCTGCAAAGAAAGCACACCCAGACAGGGTCTTCTTGTTCATCTGGGTACCAGAACAAGGCATAGAACTGTGCAGAGCCACAACCCACCTGAGACCTCTGAGCCAGGGAAGGACGGCGGAGGCCCATGCCTGAGGCTTGGGGTTGTTGGTTATTATAGCAAAAGCTCACCGATGCCGCCTCTGTACTGACACTCAATTTCTGGGTTTCTATTTGGCTGATCAGGACCACGCTGCATAAACTATGGTGTCAACCATTAGCTAATTGTCTGGTTTGACATATTCATCTGCAGCCCAGGGATACAAGGAGGTGACAATCCCCCTACTCCCCCCAGCTGGAAGGGAAGACATCACAGTTGTTTCGTCCTGAGAAGTCTTCAGGGGCGGCTAGCCAACGTTTCCCAGCTGACACTCCAGCACTGCCTGGGTGAAACTCCTTAGGGGAGAGATTAAAGATGGAAGGTTCTTGTCAACACTCAACGGTTTCTTGAGCGTCTAGGGCCTCTCTGCATTGTTGTCGCTCTTCAGTCTCTGCTAGCTTTGATGATCTGCTGTCAAGATGGTCACTGACTTCATTTTATCTGGTTCTTATCAAATGTCCCCAAATCGTTTGGGATCCTGGGTTGCGGCTTATGTGAAGATAACTGCTGTCCTTAACAAGACTTGGTAGACTTCTACACAATTTTGTGTGGAGTGAAATGGCTTTTGATAAACAGTGCTGTGTAAATTCTTCTTCGACTATCACTGTATTCTGACAACACATATTCAGTTCACACTCACACAGACTTTCTTTTCACTCATTGACTTATTAGGAGAAAATCATTTTCTGATTCATGACTATGATGGCCATTATAACTATAATTGAGGTCTTAGTACATTGCTATTATAGTAATTATTACATTTTGTAATCTCGAAGCATACCCCAGCCCTCCCCTCACATTGCAGTCTGAGGCTAGGTATTTTAGCCTTGACGGAGTTGAAAAATCATATTGCTATGCAACAAAAAATTATTTTCAATTATTTTGCTACGATCATCAAATATTTAAAAGTGTGGGTCAAATATTTGCATATATATATATAATATATGTTTAAGAAAAAAGAAACCATTCTAATGCTTTTTTTTTGAGTGCCAGGAATATTACTTCCTGTAGACATTTAACAACATAGGCTTGGGTTTTCAAACCCTCTTGCTATAATAATAATCAGTCCTGGAATGAATTTAATCTGGGCAAGTGCTTGAAAACATTATGAGAAGGTAGAAAAAAGCCGCAGTCTCATCCGGCCTCTGCTACGGTACTTGCAGAATCTCAGTTTATCTCTGAAACAGGGATAATAACACCTGTCCTACCAGACTTATGGGGATTTTTTATTTTTTATTTTTGAGAATCAAATGAATGTTTCAATGTGAAGGATATATCAATTGTAAAGATATTTGCAAATGTGAAAGTTTTTGACACCAGGAAATAATTGATTGATGGTATACTAATAGCTTCCTAAATCTCATTGAATGTCAAGGGAGTACAACTTAATCAGAAGAGTGGCCTCCCAAACATATCTCACCACAGCGAAAAACTGAAGTTATTAGGACAGACTTTAAAAGTGAGGGTGGGTAGAAATGTAGTTTTTCCTTCTTTGGAATCACTAATAACATGTTTATAACTTCAACTGTTAAGAAGTATAAAACTCTCCAGCTTCCATTTTGAAAAAAATGTGATGAAGCAGTAGAGAAATTTGCTATGAGGAAGTCCCTTAATAATTACATAGTTTTCTCACTAAAAAGGAGAGGGGACAGAATGACGGGAGGGAGAGTCATGGCAGATTGGAGGTGGGGATGGAGGGATGGAGGGATGGATGCACTCAGCTCATGGCCGTCTCCTCTCCAGACCTGCCTGGACTCGGTTTCCCCTGGCATGTGGTGAACACTTGGTCCCTTGATTTCTCTGTGATCCCACAGCCCTTTGAACAAATCCTACACCAGAACTTCACACGGTATGTTATGATTAGGTGTTAAACTGTCTCTCTCACCAGGCTGTGGATGCCTCGAGGGTAAGGCTTGTGCCTAGATTGTATTGTGGCCCGGGTGGATGCTTTGTGCAGGTCTGGCATAGGGGAGATACTCAGTGAACAGTGTGTGAAGGGAGAGTGGGGAGAAAACAGACCATGGCAAAAGTCACTAGGAGCGATAGGATCCAGAAGGTTTAATGAAGCATTGTACTTAAATGTTGAGGAACTATTTTTAGAATACAGCACAATAAAACTGTATATGAAAATTTAATTTAAAAATTAGTCCACAGATTTGACATACATATTATTTCAGGGACTCCTGTAAAACAATTTCTAATGTCTAAGTTCCTGAGTTTACGCATTTCTTAAAAATAGGCTCAAAACAACAATGATATTCTGCTTCGAAAGATAATACATTTTGATAAAAGGAATATACTTTTAGGCTGGAATGGGCTGGGGGAGTAGGTTATAAAAGTCAGAAATGTGTGTCTGGTAAATAAACCTAAAAGCATGAGAATCTTTGTCATAAAGTACAGAATATTATAATTATTTGTAAAGGAAAAGAGAAAGTTTAAAATTGCTTGAATTGAACATGCCGTTGACTTCCTTTTTTTCAGATGTCGTAAAGGTGGTGTGGGATTCAAAACATCTTCTGACAGTTTTATAACTATTAACCATCTGTGAATGGATCATCTCATTCTTAATACTGAGCATGGCAAGAGTATATGTAATCCCTGAAAGTGCTTACAGGAAGTATTGGAAGGAACACTATATCAGCCAGGTGGGACAGACTTGACTTTCCAGAGGAGTGTTTGGGATGGTAAATATAACTCCATCCACTTACCTGCCATGTGATGTCAATTCTTTGCCTACTAATCACAAATCTCAAGATCTGGGAAAATGGAGTGCCCTAGAACAGGTGATAGATTTTTTATTGCCATCTCGAATCAAACTGATACCATTTCTCATGAGAAGACTCATAAAAGTCACATTAGATATTGAAACATCCCTGTATTTTATGGACCATAAATATCCCCTTAATAAAGCTTAAAACAATCCATAATGGATTTTGCAAGAAGCTTAGATCTGCAAATGCTCTCATTAACAGCCCAATTGTAAGCACTTCTTTAGGCGAGATTATTTGCAAAATGTTAGTGGGAATGTTTAATATTAAAAGACTAGTAGCTGAAGGGACAGGAAGCTTAATTATTTAGAAATCCAGTCAGATTGCTATTTAGAGTAATTTAACAAACAGAAATGCATTTTGTTCTCATTTTTGGAGTACGGACTTGTATTCATTTCCTCAAATATGAAGTTCATTGAAAATGCCAATGTTTCTAAGTGATTCTGCATGAGAAAAAAAGTTGATTAAAACAAAAATACCCTCCGCTCATTAAAACACAAACATTTTATGAATGATATCCTGCGTGACAGTGTTTGCTTGATTGACTCTACTTTATAAAATTAAAAAGCCAGAGACTCTGCTCCACCTGATGTTCAAAGAAAAGACAATTAGGAAAATCATCATGTGACTATCTTTATATGCAATTGTCTTTTTTCTATTGGCTTCTCTGTCAGGGAGGATATTCTTTGGTCCCAGACCTGTTTACAAAGGCATTCACTCACCTAGACTCTCCTGCCTTAGTAAAAAATGTTAGCAACTTAGAACATAAGGTCATCATCAGAAAGAATGAAATTGCCACTTATGTTGAGATGAAAAATTGTCCACACCATGATAACCCTCCCATGTCTGTGCGTGTGTGTTAGAACTGGTATTGAAGATACCTGGATGAATTTATGGGGAATTATTCACAGAATGACCTCTGAGCCTGGGAGGATATGAAAGGGTCACCAACGCAGAAAGAGTGCTTTATTTTCAATAGTTTCTTCTCTGCACTGTTTACATTGTTTTCTTACCTAGAGCATGCAATATATTTGTAATAAAAACAAAATGTTCTCTAAATGATACTATTCAGATATAAATTTTAACATATTTTGCATCCTAAAAATATTTAAACAAAAAAAGATTAAATATAAACTTGTTTAAATTTAAAACACGCAGGCTACAATGAAAGAAAACTCAGACTCCAGTTATTAGGCTATTGGCATTCAGAGTGGGTTTAAGAAAACTAAACGCAAAAGAACTTCAAATTCTTGCTGTGAATCATTCTTCTCTACTGAACATATTAGTGGACTTTAGCTAATATCCATTCTGTATTGTACAACTTGGACATCTGACAACACTTGGGTAACATGCTCAATTTTTAGTATGTCTCTAAGGCATTAAAGCCATTTTGGACAAGGTGTTAATATTTGGAATTAGACTGGGCATGGTGGCTCACACACCTTCAAATCCCCGTACTTTGGGAAGCTAAGGCAGGAGAATTGCTTGAACCCAGGAGTTTGAGACCAGCCTGGGCAACATAGTGAGATCCTGTCTCTACAAAAAAATCAGAAAAATTAGCCGGGCATGGTGATAAGCACCTGTAGTTCCACTTACTCCAGAGGTTGAGGGGGAAGGATTACCTGAGCATAGGAGGTCAAGGCTGCTATGAGCTATAATTATGCCACTGCACTCCACTCTGGGTGACAGAGGGAACCCTTTCTCTTAAAAAAAAAAGTTGTAAGATTGAAATGAACATTAAAAATATGATCTTGTGAATAGAGCTGCAACAAACCTCTGTAGATTGATTTGAAGTCCTTCGGGTATATTCACAATAGGGGACTGGCTGGGTCATATGAAAGGTCAATTTCTAGTTCTTTCAGAAATCACCACACTGTCTTCCAAAGAGGTTGTAATTCACAATAGCAAAAATATGGAACCAACTGTGTTGCCCAACAAAGCTGGACTGGATAAAAAATGGGGTACATATGCACAATGGAATGTTATGCAGCCATAAAGAAGGACAAATATATGAATTTTGCAGCAACTTGTATGGATTTGGAGTCGATCATACTCAGTGATTTATCACAGAAACAAAAAATAGAGTTCAATATGTTCTTACGATAAGAGGACTTTGAACAATTATAATGCTATGAAAGAAAGTGAACCATTCTTTCCTCTATACATGAGACTTTGCATTTTACTGTGAATACATTTTTGTAGCTAAAACTTTTTTAAAAATTCAAATATGCTTCTTTCCC
>CAUYQG010185564.1:0-43239 GCA_963574415.1 Tarsius wallacei
ACCACTGACAGCCATAGATAGATCATCGAGGCAAAAAATCAACAAGGAAATCCAGAACTTAAACTTGACACTCGACCAAATGTACTTAATAGATACCTACAGATTATTCCACCCAACAACCACAGAATATACACTCTACTCATCACCACATGGAACATACTCCAAGATTGATCACATCCTTGGCTATACATCAAGCATAAACAAATTCCATAAGATTGAAATCTTGCCATGCACATTCTCATATCACAGTGGAACAAAAATAAATATCAACACCAACAACATTTCCCCAATGTCCACAAGGACATAGACACTAAACACCATGATGTTGAAAAACTACAGGGTCAACACTGAAATCAAAGCAGAAATTACAAGATTCCTGGAAACAAATGAAAATTAAGAAACATCTTACCAAAACCTCTGGGATGCCATGAATTCAGTTCTAAGAGGGGAATTTGTATCTCTTTGAGCACACATCAAGAAAAAGGAAAGATCACAAGTGGAGAGCCTAACAAATCACCTAAGGGATCTGGAAAGAGAAGACCACCAAAACCCCAACTTTAGCAGAAGAATCCAAATCACCAAAATAAGAGCCCAAATATGGGACATAGAAGACAAAAATATTATAGACAACATCAGCAAAACAACCATGTTGCCAATCAAAGCTGGACTGGTTTTTTTTAAATGTGGTACATATACACAATGGAATATTATACAGCCATAAAGAAAGACAAACATATGAACTTTGCAACAACTGGGATGAATTTGGAGTCGATGATACTCAGTGATCTATTACAGAAACAAAGAACAGAGTACCATGTGTTCTCACTCATAAGTGGACCTTGAACAATTATAATACTATAAGAAAGGGATCGGCAGTAGTGGGAAACTGTCAGGGGAGGCGGGTGGGATTGGCAGTTGAGGGAAACTGCTAGGGGAGGGAGGGGCATACCTCATCAACAAGGGTGCCTGCATAGTCAACGTTTGTATACCTAATCCTGAATTATACTCCACATCTTTATAATTTAAAAAAAAAGATTTTTTTTGTGTGCTCTAGAAGGAAAGACAGACATGGCAACTCCCCCATCCCCAGTAAATACACAGATTCAATTCAATTCCAAACTAAGGAGAGCTGCTTGCAAACTTCATAAAATAAGTACAAACTTCATCAAAAATTTTAAACATATCATAAAGCTAAAATGTATTAAAACTGACTACCAATTTTGAAAAATGGCTGCTGATCAAGGGAATATAATAAAATGCCCAACAATAAATCCCAGTAAAATTGAGAATTAAAAATGTGATTTATGAAAAAATCACAGATCAATGGACAAGAGAAAGAATGTTCTAGAGATGGTTTGGCTTCATTTGGTTAAAAATTTAGAAAAGAAAATACAGATTCTCACCTTATTACATATACCAGAATAAACCGCATATATATTAAAGAGCTGTATGTAAAAAATATTAAAACATAAAATCTTAGATCACGTGGAAGTGAATATTATTAAATGTGTGGATGGGGTAGTGGAGGTAGGACAGCCAAGAAATGAGCCAAGAAATTTAAGCTAAAACTTAATGAGGTTACAAAGAAAATGGATTTAATTACATAAAAACTTTCTAATTCCACAGGTAAAACTTTTGAAATAAACCCAAAGTAGAAACATATTTGCAGCAAATATGATAGTTAAATTCTTTATTAAATAAAGAGCAATAAAATAGTTAAGAAAAGTAAAAAGTCCCCAACATATGAATGATCAAAGGACATGAAAAGAAATTCATAGAATACAATTAATCACTAATATTTATGATAATATTCATCTTCTGTAGGAGTCAAAGAAAGGATTTCATAAATGATTTGTGAAATTAGGAAGAAAAAGAAATTTATAACCAGAGCCTGGCGAGGATGGATGAAACAGATACTCTCATACACAGCCTGTTGCAGTATAAACTGGAAAGTGTCTGGAAAGCAATTCGAAGAAATATTCATTCCCTTTTACTAGGTAATTTCACTTCTGGATATAAAATCTCAAGGAAAATATTCTAAATACAGACAAGGTGTTAAACATAGAGTTTTCTCTTAGGTTACTTGTTTGGGGGGGTGGTTCCTATACACTTAGATTCATTCTTTTATTTTTCACAGTGACTATGGAAACAACTCAAAAGCATAACCCAAGGAGATTATTTTCTAACATATTCACCCAATGAAATACTATGCAAAATAGACTATATCAGTGTTAAGTGAAAATACAACATATAAGTTCTATGTGCAATAGAATAACTGTCACAATCTTATACATGAATTAAAGTTTTATACACGATTAAAAAGACTAAAATAAGATATATCAAAATCTTAATGGCAGTGGTAATTAGTTAATGAAACTATGTTTTGTGGAATTTGTCCCAATTTCCTCTATTGTCAAATTTTTCTCAGTAAATATGAATAATTTTTATTTTTGATGAAACAAAAATACAAAAAACAAAGACAGCAACTAATTTGCATCACCTACTAGGTCAGCAGTTTTCTGAGGCCTAGAGGGGAAGGAGAAAGTGCTCCCCTTTCTCCCCATCTCGGCCCCTCCTTTGAGAAGCAAGCACAGCTCGGACACAGGACATGGCTGGGAAGGAAAGAATTAGGAACAGCTGGGCAGATTCAGAACCACAACGTGCAACCCCCTTCAAAGGCAGCTCAGAGTCAGGCAAGGTGAGTGAGAGTTCAGAGCAGAGTCGCAGCTTACAAATGGTTGGATTAAGCTGAAAATGAGCAAGAGGCATCTTGAGGGCACCACCCATGCTCAGAGTGAGTAAAGAGAAAGTGTGGCATTTGATATCTGTGGACCAACCAGGAGCTGATTATAAGCTGAAGGAGAAAAGTTAAAAGCTGTAAGTGTAGCTATGTTAGCCCATGGAAAGGCAAAGGAAATAAGACCTTGTTAGAAGAAAGAACTCATTTCAAATTACTAATGAGGTGTATCATTTATAACTAAGCCTTTCTTGACTTTTGTCATTTATTTCTTCTACATTTTGGGTGCTGTAATTTAGAAGTGATATTTTCTAAAAGTAATGCTTTAATTCTACACAAGGCTTTTTTTAAAAGGATAATCTTGATAAGAATACCCAAGGCATTAAAAAAAATCTGACCCTAGATTGCATTTGCTTATCCAAATGGCTTTATTATAAGCCTTGTTTTCCTCATTTATGGGGATTTGGTAATTCACTGAGCATTGTAGTTGGCACTAGAGATACAAGGTAAGAAAGATGAATGAAGGCTTTGCCCATCAGAGAACCAGTGGGAAGGCAGAGAGCTAGAAGGCAGTTTGGGATGAGCACCACTGGGGGGTTAGGAAGGCTTCCCAGGAGTGACACCTCACCCAAGTCCAGAGAGCACATAGCCTATTTGAAAGCCTCTTGCTTTCTATTTAGCTTAACAAACAGTGGCATGCCATACTGAACCTTGACAGACATTCTGGACTATGGACAAGGTTTGGAAAGACATTGCAGGTTTCAAGCAGGAGGGTTACACAAGCAAATTTACATTTTACAAGGCTCACTTCAGGGTGTGTGAGGAAGGAATATGAGAGAGGGGACTAGCTAGTATGGTCTTGCAGAAAGTCAGGAGAGCGATGGTGGCAAGCAGTCCTCCAGCTTTATTTGTGGGATGAAAAGAGAGATAGGATTCAGGTTATGAGAGAAAGAGAGAATCAGGGATGTTACCTAAGTTTCTGACTTTCATTACTAGAAGAAAACTGGTATAGAATCTGGGCACAGATAAAAATGGAGGAGCAAGTTTGAGAGGAAAAATGGTGATTTTAGTTTTGACCACATTAACTTTGAGGGACCCATGAGGCATTTAACTTTCGATGTCCCACTTAACTTGTGAAACTGATGACAAGTCTGAGCTCAGGAGGGAGATGTAGTCTTAAGACAGATTTAGAATACATCAGCAAATAGATGCATGTGAGTGAAACTACCCAGAGTAGTTCCTGACAAATACCAATATTGAAGGGACAACTACAAGAAGAGGAGCCTGAACTGAGACAAAGTGACCATAAAGGTAGGAAGAAAATATTGTGGCTGCAGAGTCACAGAGCTCAGGGAGGAGGTGGCAGAGAGCACCCAATGCTGCAGAGGATGAAATAATACCAAGGCTGAGTCAACCATGAGGGGCTATTGGTCAACTTGACCAAAGAGTGCTGTTCTTCTGAGAAATGATGAGGGTAGAATCCAGACTGCAGCATTTCAGGAGTGGATATCATGTGACAAAGAAGAAACAGAAATGGAGACAATTCTTTGAACAAATTCATCTGTGAAATAGAGAAGACAGGGAAAGAGCTTTAGACATTGTATTTGTTTTCTAGAACTGCCATAGCAAGGTACCACAAACGGAGTGGCTTAAAACAACAGACATTTTATTCTGTCATTGTTCTGGAGGCTAGAAGTCTGAAATCTGAAATCAAGATGTCGACAAGGCCAGTGTTCCTCTGAAGGTTTTAGGGAAACTCCTTCTTTGCCTTTTCCTAGCTTCTAGAGGTTGCTGGCAATCCTGGGTGTTCCATGGTTTGTAGCTGAATCACTCCAGCCTCTGCCTGTTTCTTCACATGGCCTTTTTCTTCCTCCACTCCCCTACCCCCCACCTTCCCACCCTGCCATATCTGTGTCTCTGTGTCTGCATCTTCTTCACCTTTCTCTTATAAACACACCAGTCTTTGAACAGCCCTAATCCAGTATGACTTCATCTTAACCTTACTAATTACATCTGCAAAGAGCCTCTTTCCAAGTACGTCACATTCTGGTGGATGTGAATTTTGACATTATTCAGCTCAGTACAGAAGTATATGGAGAAATTGATTATTGTTAGCTTGCATGCTTGCTTATTTATTTTACACCTAGGAGATTAATTGATTATGAGTATTCTGTGATACAGACACGATGCCAGCTGGAAAACCCATATTTCCCAGAGAGAGCAATTCTTTGATAGGGTCTCCCAAAATCTGATGACACTTTACAACAAATCTGAGGCTCATGAAGAAAATTGTCCGTGAGAGTTAAAAATGGTAATTCCCTAATAACTTAATGTAATTTCTTGTGAGTCTCAACAACTGTTTTAAATCTTTTGAAATTATAGTCATGTAGACAAGCTTTATGGTACAGAATAGAATGAGATTTTATGTTTTATTCAATTTCAGATTTTCTCTAGGATAGTAAGATTTTAGAATAATCCATTTCCATGAGGAACAACTTAGGCTTTTTGTTTACAACTTGCCAAAGCGGGGAAGAAAATCTAGCTTATATACTGTTTAAATAAATTGACCACTTAGGGAGGGTATATGTAGTTACAGTTTGTTATCATTTTATTTGGATTAAAATAATTAACTTATATACCTCATTTCCTCATGGCATGACTAAAATAAAATAAACAGAACAAAAACAGATCCTTTACCTTGAAAAAGAAAACAGACAAAATTTCAAGACCAGCTATACCAAAGCTATTTGAAATACTGGAATCTGTACTCTCTTCACTGAGGTTCTATTACAAGAATTAAAATTCTGAATATTAAATCCACATTGGTAATAGCTATGAAAATAAGTAGGAAATGCAGAAAGGATAGCTCTTTTATACAGCCTTTGTGGTTTCTACTCTCATCCTCTATAGCTTTAACTAAAACGCAGCAATCTAAAAATACATACATGCTATTCTGGTGCCTGTGGAATAACCATAATTTTTATTTACTTTTGGTTTCTTCCTGAAGGCAAAAATCTGAAGGAAACACCTGTAGATTCTGCCTTTTAGTCTTTGAATTTTCTAGCAATGTGATCCACAGACTAGAGTTTGGACACTGTTTCATTTCAGGTTGAATGAAGGAATAATTGTGATGTGCTTTTTAAATAGCCACCATCTGCTCTTTTCCCGTAATGGCAACAACTCAACTTCCTACCAGCTACATATACCAGCACATTCCTTTTCAAAGCCTACCACTGATGGCTCTGCAGAGATCTCTCACAGCCAGTCCTGAGGAATACCACAGCCTTGCTGTGATGGGTAGTGGAGCCAGGAACTGAACACTGCCCACTCTGCCCAAGCTCCTTGTCACCCACACTACACTCACTGCTCTTCCCCATTATGCACTGATTTTGCAGACCACCGAAAAGATACAATACAAATACCAGTCAGTTCCCCTGAAGACTCCAGGAAAATGTACTCCTATATCAAAGGAAAGTCTAAATTGAATGCTATCTAGGTTTAATGTCTTTTTGCTTCTTGGGATAAAGTTATTTTAATTCGTTCTCTAGCAAGCTCATGTTTTACAATTTGGTATGTTTGTAAAGACTTGTGGTATAATAAAAATAAATTTTAAATTTTGTATGAGTCAGAAACTGAAATAGAAAATAGCCTCTCCATTGATTCAACAAGTAAATATTGGGCCCCAATTATGTGCCAGGCACCGTTATTAGCACTAGGTATACAAAAATCAGAATAACAGAAATGGTCTCTACACTCACAAAGCTTGAATACTATGAGAAAGTCATATGATTAGCAAATAATTTCAGAGTTATGAACTCTGGTAAAAATCGACAATGGTTAAAAAGCAAACAAACAAGGATTTGTGAGATCATATAGCAGTTAGGCAGCATGGAGGTTTCTGTGAGACCGTGACAGTAGAGATGAAATCTGATGGATAAGTAAAAATTATTTAAGTTAATTGCAGAGAGGGGAAACACTCCAGGTAGAGACATAAATACACATAAAGATGTTGAGTGAGAGGAGAACACAATGTATTCAAGGGTTCTGAGCTGGAAATTGATGTGATAAAGGTTACCTATAAATAATGGTGCCACTTACTATGATAGAGAGCGCTGAAGGAGGTTACACACGAAATTGTAAGTTAGGTTTCCAGCATTTTATATCTGGGGTACTTGTGAGATCTCCAGGAGAGGATATCAAGTAGGTTAGATACACAGGTCTGAGACTCTGAAGAGACTCATTCAACTGGAATACATTTGAGAGCGATTGACATGTAGATGATAATTGCAATCAATGGGGACAGAAGAGAAAGAGAAGAGGGTCTAGAAATGACTTAGGAATGCCATACTTGGAGATTAGGGATTAGAGAAAAAAAGAGCCAGCAAACCAAGTCTCAAAATGGGAGGAGGGAAGAAACCCCAGGAGAATGACTTTGTCCCAGAAGACAAGGGAAAAGATTGTTTGAAGAACGGGATAATTGACTGTTGTGAAATCCGCTGAGAAATCAAATAATATGAAGGCTGGATAGTATCCTTTAAATTTGGGGCCTTAAGGATGATTGGTGACCTTAGTAGGAACCATTTCAGGAATGATGTGGGTGGAAGCTGAAAGGACGGGGGTTGAGGAGTGTGTGGGAAGCATGTTATTCAACAAAAATTTGCCATTTTATGAGACTTTCGTATGTATGTCATCATCTAGCAGGATATAACAATTAATAATAACATTCAACTGTCTGGTTATACTGAAAGTTTATTTTTAAAAAAGGAAGGGAGGGAGGGAAGAGGAAGGGTGGAAGGGAGGGAGGAGGAAGGGAGGGAGGGAAGGAGGGAGGAAGGGAGGGGTAAAGGCTGATTGACATTAAATTAATTATTCAACCCAAGGGGAAAAAGTGAACCACAAACAGATGCTGGCAAGTGATCTAAAAGAACTAGAATTACTTTCTCTTTAAGACTTGGGGGCAAATTTTCACCTGGAGCACTAGTAACATGAGATATTTTGCCACATTTGAAGAACAGACATTTAACTGATACAAATTCAGTCTAGTGAAACAATTTATGGCTTGTTAACTATTCCGCTTTATGGTCTCTCACCTCAGCTTAGCCAATTAAGAAAAGGAAGAAAAGAGCTTTTATAATGAAGAGATAGGCTTGCATCCTGAATTATTTTGCTTTTATCATAGTAACTTAATATACATTAAGCTAAACTTACAGTCACCTGGTAAAAGGTCTTTGGGGACAGGAGTTTAATTAGTTATATAGACCTACCTCATTTTATTGTACTTGAGTTTATTGCACTTGACAGATATTTTTTCCAACTGAAGGCTTGTGGCAACCTGTGTTGAATAAGTCTGTCGGTGCCTTTTCCCAACAGCATGTGTTCACTTTGTATCTCTGTGTCACATTTTGGTGATTCTTGAAATATTTCAAACTTTTTCATCATTATTATATCTGTTATGGTGGTCTGTGATCAGTGACCTTGCATGTTACTATTGTAATTGTTTTCGGGTGTCACAAGCCATGCTCATAAAAGATGGTAAACTTGTTGTGTGTGTTCTGATTTCTCCACCAACTGGCAGTTCCCCCATCTTCGCGTCCTTTCCTCAAGCCTCCCCAACCCTTAGACACAACAATGCTGAAGTTAGGCCAGATAATAATCCTACAGTGGCCTCTAAGTGTTCAAGTGAAAGGAAGAGTTGCAAATCTCTCACTTTAAAACAAAAGTGGTAATGAGTAATCTTAGTGAGGAAGGCATGTCAAAAGCTGACATAGGTCATAAGCTAGGCCTCTTGCAACAAACAGTTAACCAATTTGTAAATGTAAATTAAAAGTTCTTGAAGGAAATTAAAAGTGCTACTCCAGTGAACGCCTAAATGATAAGAAAGTAAAACAGCCTTATTGCTGACAGGGAGAAAGCTTGAGTGATCTGGATAGAAAATCAAACCAGCTCCAACATTCCCTTGAGCCAGAGCCTAATCTAGAGCAAGGCCCTAACTTTCTTCAATTCTTTTTTTTTTTTTTTTTTTTTTTTGAGTTGGAGTCTCACTCTGTCACCCAGACTGGAGTGCAGTAACCGCTCCCAGCCACCGCAGCCTCGACCTGCCGGGCTCCGGCGATCCTTCCACCTCAGCCTTCCAAGTAGCTGGAACTACAGGTGCGTGCTACCACACCCGGCTAATTTTTTGATTTATTGTGGAAATGAGGTCTTGCCAAGTTGCCCAGGTGGGTCTCGAACCCGCGAGCTCAGGCATTCCACTCACCTCGGCCTCCCAAAGCACAGGATTACAGGCCACTTTCTTCAATTCTATGAAGGCTGAGAGAAGTAAGGAAGCTGCAGGAGAAAAATTTGGAGCTAGCAGAGATTGGTTCATGAGGTTTAAGGGAACAAGCCATCTCCATAACATAAAAGTACAAGATGAAGCAGCACGTGCTGATGGAGAAGCTGCAGCAAGTTATCCAGAAGACTTAGCCAAAACAATTGATGGAGGTGGCTATACTAAACAATAGATATTCAGTGTAGATAAAACAACCTTCTACTAGAACAAGATGCCATCTAGGACTTGCATAGCTAAAGAGGAGAAATCAATGTCTGACTTCAAGAGGCAGACTGCTTTTCTTGTTAGAGGCTAATGCAGCTGGGTGACTTTAAGCTGAAGCTCATGACTCATTGACCATTTTGAAAATCCTAGGGCCCTAAAGAATTACGCTAAATCTACTTTGCCTGCTCTCTAGAAATGGAACAAAGAAGCCTGGATGAAAGCACATCTGTTCATAACATGGTTTACTGAATATTTTAAGCCCATTGTCAAGTCCTACTGCTCAGAAAAAAAAGATTGCTTTCAATATATTACCACTTATTGAAAATGTACCTAGTTAACCAAGCACTCTGATGTAGATCAATGTTGTTTTCTTGCCTGCTAACACATTTATTCTTCAGCTTATGGGTCAAGGAGTAATTTTAACTTTCAAGTCTTATAATTTAATAAATATATTTCATAAGGATATAGCAGCTATAGGTAGTAATTTCTCTGATGGATCTGAGCAAAGTAAATTAGAATTTTTCTGGAAAAGATTCTAGATGACATTAAGAACATTCATAATTCATGGGAGGAGGTCAAAGCATCAACATTAACAGGAGTTTGGAAGAAGTTAATATCACACCTCATGGATAACTTCGAGAGCTTCAAGACTTCCATGGAAGAAGTACCTGCAGATGTGGTAGAAGGAGCAAGAGAAGTAGAATTAGAAGTGAAGCCTGAAGATGTGACTCAATATTATGATCAGACTTGAACAGTTGAGGAGCTGCTTCTTATGGATGAGCATGGAAAGTAGTTTCTTGAGATGTCATCTACTCCTGGTGAAGATGCTGTAAACACCGTTGAAATGTCAACAAAGATTACATAAAATTAACTGTTAAAGCAGTGGCAAGACTTGAGAGAATTTACTCCAATTTTTAAAGAAGTTCTACTGTGGGTAGAATGTTATGGCATGCCACAGAAAAATTTTTCATTAAAGGAAAGTCAATCAATACAGAAAACTTCCTTGTTGTCTTATTTTAAGAAATTGTCATGGCCTCCCCAACCTTCAGCGACTACCAGGCAGCAGCCATCAACATCAAGACAAGACCTTCCATCAACAAACAGATTATGACTCACTGAAGGCTCAGATGATTGTTAGCATTTTTTAGCAATAAAGTAATTTTAATTTAAGGTATAAACATTGTTTTTTAGACAAATGCTATTGCACACTTAATAAACTACAGAGTAGTCTAAACATAACTTTTATATGCACTGGGAAACCAGAAAAGTTGTGTGACTCACTTTATTGAGCTATTCAGTTCATTGTGTTGGTCTGGTATGGAACTAGCAGTATATCCAAGGTTGCCTGTATACTGTACAATGTACATTACTATAGCAAGTGATTTAAAGCAAAATATTCACATTTCTAAGAACCTACACTTTGTTCATCACAACTTCTCCCTTTAATTTCTAAATTAATCCTTCCAGCCCCACCCCAACCCCTTCCATTTGATTCCTCCATTGACTTAACTCTGCTGCCAACCACCATATCTTTTGTGACTCTTGAGGCTCCTTCAGCATGATTTTCCTCTGGAACTCTCTTCAACTCTCAGTATTCTACTTTATCCTGCCTCTCACTGCCTAACATTCACACTTTACATACTCTCTAAGTCATAGAATAGAAAACGAGTTTATTGACCATGTGTTTTATGATAAAAGGAGTAAACAGAATTGGTGCCAGGAAAGCTCAGTAACAACAAGATCTCTCTCTCTCTCTCTCTCTCTCTCTCTCTCTCTCTCTCTCTCTCTCTCACACACACACACACACACACACACACACACACACACACATCTACACACACAGACACACCCTCACCCACACCCTTATTTTTCCAGATAAATCAATTCATCTGAAAATAATGGGTAAGATTTATATATTTCCTCCCACATTCCATTAGAAGTTTTCTCTTTTATACCTTTTAATACTCCCATCAAGGCCCACTTAAGCAGATGTCTATCAAACCAAAATATAAATACAAGTGTCAACAAAGGAATTGAGTTCCAATAATACCAACCTTTATAAATTTTAAACTTTTTGAACTTTTCAAAGTAGAGACACAAAACTTCCAGAAGACTATTTTCTTCCACCAGGAGTGTTAAGAAATAATAATACTGGGATATCAAGTAATAGAGGACAGAAAAAAAAAATGAAGAGTGAAAAGAGGCTGTATTATTCACCCCAATTCTCTTGCACCCTCCCCTAAATGTTCCTCACTGAAGCAAAACAATCAAAAGAGAACGGGAAGACTAGTTTGTAACTAAAGTTTTAAAAAGTAATAACCTAAATTTCATTTGGGTGCTTACTGTCTTGTCACTAACAAATTTTGACTATATATATGAGGGGAGACTTTTAAAAAATGAAATTATCTTTTGAAGGGAAAGATCCTTGTAGTACCGGCTTCCCTCACTAGGTCAGTGTTCTAGGAATCTGTCAACTTTGGTGCATCATTTAGCTTCAGTGAATTTTTTTTGGAGATTCTTTCAACGTGTTTGCCCATTTTGTGATGAGTGATTTACAAGTGCACCTCCCCACACCATGGTAAGTGTTTAGCAGTTTTTGACAACAAATAGCATGTCCCCTGTGCCCCATCCTCCCTGTTCACCTGATCTCTTCCCAAGTGGGTTTTTTTGTTTGTTTGTTTCCCTTGAGGGAAAACGTCCTCAAGGAAGAAGTGAAACAAAAAAGTAGAAGAGGTGAAACAAAAAATGATAGAGGCACTAAAAGGCAAATTAAAGGAAGTCTTGAGAAAGAGCTGCCACAATCTCAGACCTGGAAGAGAAGAGGGGGAAAAAAAACCTGTTCTGAGCAGTGGAACAAGCATCTTAACAGGTGTATTGCATCAAACAGAGAGTACTTCAAAGGTGACTGGATTTTAAACACATAAGAATAAATACACTACTTTTAATAAATGAACTCCTTTTAGAGGGTTCCCCCCTTATAAGATTGGTCACTTACAAAAATTCTAACATCAGTTCATGTATAGGCCACTTTTAAGAGTCAAAGATTATAAGGAAAGAATAACATCTGAGACTCAAGACTTTTCATTTGTCTTCCTTCAACCACAAGTATTCAGTTCCTATAAATAAACTGTTCTCTGATTCGCAGGACCCCTCCTCCCTAACATTATAATATTTAGCACTTTACATATATATACTCATTACTGCTAACCATTCCGTGTTCCAAAATTCATCAACCCTCTTGTTTTTGCAGCATCATACCCTTACCCCATACGAACTCATTTCGCTGAGGTCCATATTTTTGATAAATGTGCCCTCATTTTTCTTCATTATTCAGGTCTAAATCTTGGCACATTCTGTGATTCTTCCCTCTCTCAGTCTCCCAAATCCAATCAGTTATCAAGTTCTGTAAAAATAGTAACCATTCTTAAAGTGCCTGTTTTTTACCAAACTGTGGCTTTATAAAATGGAATCACATTTACTGACACTGCATTCTGATTTTGTGAATAAAATGAAGCTTTTTGTTGTTGTTGTTGTTGATCTTTAATACTACTCTGGCTCTTACTCATGAGTCTCACTTAGGAAGGTAGCAGGAAAAAAAAACCTAAATATTATTCCAATCTAGTCAATGGAAACATTTAAATGGTTCTACTTTAGGTAATATGCAGCCTCTTGGGGTAAAAAACGTTTAGTCTCTCATACCCATCTTTCTCTCTCAGATAGCATTTTGGTGGCACTTTCTCACGGTGGCAGAACTAGATGGTATCCTTGAATAGAACAGTGTATCTTTACTGCCATTTGAGCTGGTGACAATGAATGGTCACAGATCTCTTTGCTGGGAATTCTGACTGTGTCTGTCACTGATGTCTGTACTCCTAAGTCTGGTCCTGTCATTTCCCATGCTGCTTTGTTCTTCCTCAAAAATTTCCAGTTCCTCTCACTGACCACTGGCTTAAGCTGTCCACTAGCAGCCCCTGCTGTGGAGTCACCATGTCCCTTACTGCAGGTGTATCAGTGACCAGGTCACATGGGCTCTCTGCTCAGCTGTTATCTGTGGTCTTTCTGTGGACCTCTGGAATATTCAGGTTCTGAGACAAAGCATACAAGGAATAAAAAACAGCTCAGAACTGTAAACTCTGGCTCTCATTCTGTCTAAACAAGCTACAGAGATAGAGTCACCCTGTTTGAGCACCACCTGCCCTCTTAGATCCTACAGGGAGAGCCATGAGCCATGAGCCATCCAGGAGAGAGATGGGCTGTCAAGAATCTCTACCCCTGGCTCTTCTGCCTTGCCTCATCTTCTTCCTCTGCCCATAGTCCCTGCAATTGAAGTAAAGTCTCTTCTCTCTTTCTCTTTCTAGTTACATAGGCCCTCCTATATACAAAACTGCATTCATCCTCTCTTCCATGATAACCTTCATTACCCTCTAATTGTTAGTTCCATGTCTTTTTCATCTTTATGTCCCATACACTTGACCATTATATTAATATTCATGAAATCATACGTTCTCATTTTTTAACCTTGTTTTGCCCTGAAGATATATTTCTGTCTATTACTTTATTTTTAAATTCTTGCCTTCACAGTTCATCTCCCATTAGCTCTTCCATATACATTATGTAGTGTTTGTTCAGTTAACCATTTTATATCATAAAGGTTCTTGAAGATATCTACAATTTCTGTTTCTCAGTTTAATGATATTTGAACCCCTCAAAAAATGTATTCTGCAAAGTGATATATGGACATTACTCTTCAGGAAAGGGTATTCTCACCAATTTACTTGATGCAATGACTTCTGGTTTGAGACTATCAGAGGGAGCACATTTGAATATGCACCACATTTGGATAAACTTGCAGCATTTTGTTTTGTGAATGGGATAAAGAGACAGCAACTTTTCTTCCTCTTCATTCCCTTGTGTTCATTGTGCTATGTTCATATGTCCCCAAACGTTCTCATTTTTTAAACTTGTTTTACCCTGAAGATATATTTCTGTGCTATTACTTTATTTTTAAATGTGGTTGGAGCACAGAATAACTAAGAGGTGCCTGCTGAAAGCGAATCATCTGACTCTTCACCACCTTCTAAGCAATGAGCTCCCCATCCATACCACCAACACACCTACTGTCATATCTTCTCTTTCCCCTTTGTTGAGTAAATTAAACCTTCCTTACACTGAATTTTGTGTCTCAAAGCAAAACGATAGAGTTAAATTCACATATTTTTCTGTGAAAATAATGTGGATATACATCTCAGCTTGAGAGGAAATACATTATAGTTTCACATTAAAATTAATGAAAAAAATATTTATTTCAATGACAGTGTTTTCAGAAAAAAAGAATATATCTTAGTCTTTATTTTCTTTCTTTCCTTCCATCTCTTAATTTTTAACAAGCATTTAACAAACATTGAGAAGTGATTTAATGTATACAACAGGAACCAAGACTCTTCCTTTAAGGCCCTCTAATGCTCTAATGCAGTGGTTCTCAGGGATTTGAGGGAGCAATTTTGTCCCCTCCAGAAGATATTTGGCAATGTCTGGAGATAGTTTTGGTTGTCACAGCCCAGTATGGTAGAGAGAAGAATATACTACTGACATATAGTGGATAGAACTCAGAGATACTGCCAAGCATTCTGTAATGCACAGAATAGGCCCACAATAAGGAATTATCTGCTCCCAAACGTCAACAGTGCTGAGGGTTAGAAACCTTTCTGTTATGGATCTTATCTTTTCTGCTACAAGACCATTGATCACATTAGAATACTTCTCCCGCTGGGCTCGGTGGCTCAGCCTGTAATCCCGCGCCTTGGGAGGCTGAGGTGAGTGGATTGCCTGAGCCCGCGGGTTCGAGACCTGCCTGGGCAACTTGGCGAGACCTCATCTCTACAATAAATCAAAAAATTAACCGGGCGTGGTAGCACACGCCTGTAGTTCCAGCTACTTGGAAGGTTGAGGCGGAAGGATTGCCAGAGCCCAGCAGGTCGAGGCTGCGGTGGCCAGGAGCGGCCACTGCACTCCAGTCTGGGCGACGGAGTGAGACTCCAACTAAAAAAAAAAAAAAAAAAAAAAAAGAATACTTCTCCCCTTGTCATTCCTCTCATACTTCATATCAACCATTGAAAATTCAAAATCCATATTTTTAAAGGCCATATGGCATGTCATTTGCTTCATGGTGCCTTTTCATTCACTCCTACTGCTAAGTGTGACATCTCCTTTCTCTTGAACCCCGCGTATTTTAAATGTACCTCTCTCACAGACTTTGCCAAGCTACTATTCTCTGTTCAAATTAATGCCCCCCATGAATTTAGTGCTTTATATTAGAATTTGGGGAAAGTGTCTGACTTAGTCCATTTACCCTGCTCTAACAAAATACCAGAGACTGAGTAGTTTATAAACAACAGATATTTATTTCTCACAGTTCTGAAGTCTGGAGTCAAGATCAAGACACCAACAAGTTCACTGTCTGGTAAGGGCTGCTTTCTGCTTCAAATTGGTATCTTGAACACTGTCCTTATGTGGCAGAGAGAGAGAACCCACTCCCTCAATTCATGAGGCCCCACCTTAAGTTGATCACGACTTGATCAACTTCCAAAGGGCTCACCTCCTAATACTACTACATTGGTCACTGAGTTTCAACATATAAATTTTGGGGGACACATTCAGACCATAGCAGTTGCTTAATCTCATTGGGCCTCAGTTTTGTTATTTGCACAACAAAGAAGGACAATGTGATACCTCAATACTATTTCCAGCTCCACTCCTTTGACCTCCTCCTTATCAATAGTATGTGGTCCCTTTCCCCACATACCAGTATTCAAGTGAAGTCCTACCTCTGCAGGATTCCTGTCCTAACTTGTCACACCAGCACTCACTGTCATCCATTAACATTCTTTTCATAATAATTATAGAGCTTTAGATCGGGTTTTTTGTTTTGTTTTGTTTTGTTTTGAGGAATTGAAAAAAATCAAAGAGGTGACTAAGAAGTTATTGATAGACACATAAAGATTATAGTGATTTAAATAAGAATATCCAAAGTGGTTATGAATCAAGGGGAGAGGGTTGCATCTCTATTTCATTCTATATTTTTGAATCCTTTAATCCAAGTGGAATTTAAAGCACTGTCCTACCACTTATCCCTATAATCTGTCTGCTCAGTGTGGTTTCTGTGAACCTTGGAAACAGCCTACATATTATATAAATAATGAGGTATAATATCATAAAAAATGAGATAATTATACAGCATTTTAAAGTCATAACTAAATTGTTTACATTTTTAATCAAAGTAGTAACATATTTCAGCTTTATGTTTAGTCAAAATAGAGATTTGAAAAATAGGAGTTTTTATAGCATGTGAGTCTCTATTTTTAATTTTTTAATAAATCATTCCATGATTAACCATATAGTCTCTTTCAATTAGCTGTACCTCATGGTGTTCTTCAGAAACTCTAATTATACCTTAGATTATCATTCAGAACACCTGCTCTTATGGTTTTCAGTAATTTCAGCCCTGAATATTTTGACATAAAGAGCTATAATCATTGAGAATTTTATGGTATTTAAAAAGTATTCTGTGCCCCACCTTGCTAGCTAACTATAGCCTGCTTTATACCCCATGACTCTTTGCTTACTGAAGCTATTGTCAATCATCTTTCATCTTGGGTTACTAATCTAGAGAAATATGGGTATTTATTCTGAAAGCCAAGAGCATCAAAAAGTCCAATGTCCTTACTCTCAGCTTGTATGACTGATACCAGATCACCACTGTATTAGAAGACAAAAAGGATGGCTCTGAACATTAGGTTCCTAGAAAGCCCACTCTCTGACCTGATGACGTCAATAGGCAAAACATGTCAAGCTCTGAATGAGGTAAAACATCCCATACGCATCATGACATTTTAATTTCAACACACTAATTTAAATATGTGTCCATATGTATTGTGTACATACCCTGTATATTTACCCAAATTGATGGCCAGTAACAACAACAGGAAGCCAGTTGCAAATACTGTGACTTACTGGTTTTTCAAATTTCTGCTGTCAATCTCATTCTTAACTGACATATGATAAATTTCAAATTTTTAACCCTGTATGTTGACATATTGAAGACAGATGAGAAATGTGGTGTCTGGCTTCATAAATTTCCTTTGGTGGCTTTGAACAAGTTTAATGGGCATATCATCTTAAGCAAACTCATTTCATCCAAGAAACTATACTCACAATTTAGTGTTCTATGCAAATAGGTCTCACTCCAAACAGACTACCAGCTCAGCAGTATTGGTGGTTTATTGCTTCTTTGTAATTAATCAGATGTGACCATATTTTATCATATCACTCTCATTCATCTCACCCCATCCAGCTTCCTTGTTCCAAAAGTTTTATTATAAAGTTCAATACACATCTAACCATTAAAAATTCTAGTTGATATACAAGGATATTTTACTGTGCTAGTCTTAACACTGAAGTTATACAATTAGTATAATTAAAGGAAAAGGTTTCAAATTATATGTGCCAGGTGCAAGATGAAAAACAGCCAACACTGGAAGTGATATCAGGTGAGGAATTAAGCAGGCACCGTAGGCCACGAATCTAAAATTTGGAATTTTTATTAGAGTGACTCCCATGTAAGTAGGCTACATCTTGTAAAACTACTTGGTATGGTCTAATAGCACATTAGATGTACAGAACTGTTTTTACCACTTGACCTAATTTTTTACTGCCCAGGGAGGCAAATGTTAAATGAAACTCCTTTCCTTCCCTGCAGTCACTCTCCTCCCTGGCCATAGATACCATTAAAATAGATTTAGTTTTTATTTTAGTTTTCTATGAATACTTCCCTGTCGCTTCGACCCAATCAGTAAAAATTTACTTTTTTTTTTTTTTTTTTTTTTAGATAGCAAGCTGCACCTCATCCCTAGGGCATAAAACTGAGAGGCTGTCCATTTCAGTGCTTTATAAGTAAGGTTTTGCCAAAAGCAGCATTAGTGGCATGTTGCCACAATTTAAATCCCCATTACTTTGCATTAAGCTGCTGCCCTTGACCTGTGGGAGAGGTGATTTGCCATTAGGTCTATTAGAGTATCTCTGGAGCATGTGTGAGAATCATTTTTTGTAAATTCAAGATGGATGGGAGTCCTTATGTGATCAAAGATATGCTCATTTAGCCTGGCTGTACAACTGAGATTTTGACAGAAGACTGATATGAGAGTCACAGAATCACCAAATTTAAGAGCCAGAATGAATGTTGAGAGGATCTGTTACTCTTTGAGTGAGTGAATAAATAAATAAATAAATCTCCATAAAGAAGCAGATGCAAGAGTATATTAGGGCTAGGAAACATAACGAGGAGTAATCCTCTAATGTGTCACCTCCCATGCACCCTTCTTCAGGCCCTCCCCAAAGAAGAGATCAAGGAATTTAATAGCTATGCATAATAGTTTGCAAGAGGCTATGGTAAAAACATTGATATTATCCACATTTTGAACATCCCAGAAGCAAAAGAGCCTATCTGACTTATAGCTGGTGCCAAAAGTCACTAATTTATATGAAAATGTCAACAATGTTTAGTTTTGGCCATCATAAAAATGGCTGGTGAGAAATACACTAATGGCTTTTGGGATCAGAGAGAAAATAATACAAACTACTGTTTTCTATGCTGTGTTTGTTTCTACCAAAGGCAATACTCTAACAAAGGAAATGATTTGTGCTTGGAGACATTTTCTAGGAAAAACAGATTTCTCTGGCATTTCAGCTTCCAGATCTTTCTGATACTCCCTCACATACCCCACCCCCACTACAATAGTCATTTAGGACTGACTAGCCAAAGGGAAGCAGCCATTGGATAATAGCAACTATTGGCCTCAGAAATGGAATAATCACTAGGGTTTTTTTTAATTTTAAAGACGTGGGGTAAAATTCAGGATTAGATAAACAAGTAGTCATCGTACAGATGTTTTTATGTGCTCCCCACTCCCTCCAATGATGTTGTGTGCTCCCTGCTCCCTCCACTGGCTGGACTGGATTTTTTTTTTAAATGTGGTACATATACACGGTGGAATAATCACTAGGTTTTTTAATTATTTGAGGAACTGTCCTAGGAGACAAGTGAGGAAGAAGTAACTATCTGAGGCTATCACTGCTGAACACATCTTCCAGTATAAAAGTAATAAAAATGACCTGTGTTTTCGAAGACAGATAACCTAGGTCTTAGTCTTTTCCTTCCTTTTTTTGTCTTCTACATACACCTCAAAGATGAAGAGACTTTTTTACCGTTTCCAGAGATGACTAGACTGGGATTAGGGTCTGGATTGGTAGGAAAGGGGAAAAGAAACAGGTGGCTTTGATGTAGCTCCCAAATCAGCTGCAGGTAGGCTATACACTTGAGAGTAGAGGATTTTTTTTTTTTTAAGTAACCAAGGAAGATTGAATCCTTCTGGACTTAGTTTTATTCTATCACAGGTCAAAATATACCAGTGTTTTAGGGATCGAGTCTACTTTTTTTTTATATACGTATTTCAAATTTCAAACGGAAAAGATTGCTAAAGAAAACAAATATCTGCATAATCTTGGAATTCCTTCAAAATGTCAAACCCAACTCAGTATGTTTGAACACACGTCCATTCTACACCTCCAATGGGCAAGGAGACAGGATGTTGCTGTTGAAAGGGCATGAAACTTGTAATCAACAAGACCTGAACTTGAATCCCAGTTTAGCCAATTACATGCTACTTATACTTGGGTTGTCATATAAACCTTTGACCCTCTCTTTCATCATTTGTAAAATAAAAACAATTACCTGAATTACAAAATTGTTCTGAGCATTAAATGAAGTGATATGTGAGCAGAAGCTCATAAGAATGTCACTTATTACCATTTTAGTTACAACACCTTTTCACCCCTCCAGGAGCAATATTCAATGTAATTGGGAAGGCACAGTTTGACAGAAGAAGCAGCTTCAATAAGTGTAGTTTATTTCCTAATGATTTCAGAAAAGGAGCTATGTGAAGTCAGTAATCTTTCATTTTCTATGGTGTATGTTTCTTATCTTTAATCCTTTTTTATAAGTAGCTGATATTCCAATTATGGTTATTGGCTCCTGAGTTCTCTGGAATGAAAATGTGCATTAAGGAGAAAAAGGTCCAACCAGTATATCATATTTGTGATTTACTCTTTCAGAGAAATATGAAGTAATTTTTATTTTCTCAGTATATTCAACTTCTCCTGGTTAATTATTAATTTCTTATAAGTAGACAGTTGACATTTAGATGCATTCTGCCTTATATTGGCCGAACATTATTAATTCAAGAGTTTTCAACAAACTGAATTACATGCTTATGTTATCATTCCAAATTTTGTTGCTAAATCATAAATTGTCCTAAGCCCATTGTTGGTGAGGGAGAGTGAGTTAAGATAATATAGTTACACTGTAGTTTCTGTCCTGGGTACTTGGATCAGCATGCCTGTTCTTGTTAAAAACAAGCGTTTTTGTTTTTTTTTCTGGGCTCAAAGACTAAACCAGAAATCTCTTTTATACTTAAGGACACAGATGACAGATTCTGTGCCTTCTTGCTTTCCTTTGGGTCTTAGTCTCAGTTCTAATTTTTCTTTGTTTTCATATCTTTTACTATATTAAGACACAAGTTTATATCTTTTGAAACTTAATCATTAATTTCTGAATTTAAAATTTCTTTTATAAGAAAAGTAGTTCTAGGAAGGCATTTAGTTTAAAATCTGCTATGCACATCCTAGAGAAAATTTTCACAGCCTCATTTCTTTTTTGTTGCTATAGACTGTAAATAAGCAATGTCTTGAGTCCTCTTCCATGCTAACTATAACTTTGGTGTAGAAAAACAAAGAAAAACAAAGTGAGAGTGTACTAATCATGATTTTTATTTTATGTATAAGATGCTTTGGTATCTTGGGAACCTGGAGGACCTGGGGAGAGACTGCCCCTCCTATGTTTAGGTAATTGCTAGAGACAACAAAAAACTTAACTAGAACAAACCTTTGATATGCAAACCACCAATCCTGAGTCCATATTGCTCCCACACCCCTACCCTTTTCTCAGTCTCCTGCAGTCCAGAACACTATCCCCTTTCCCTAAATCATCCTAGGGCCAGTCACTGGACAACTAGAGACCACTTCCATAGCCCAGAGCCAACTGAAATTATTTAAACTAGTTAATTCTAAATCTGTTTCCTGTCCTGTCCCACCCTGTGGAAACCACAATAAAGGCTTTTGCCATGATTCCTTCTTGCTCCTGACTCCTGACCAACCCTGGTGTTTCCCTGTGTAGCCTTGAATGGCATAGCATGCTCCCTCTTCTTGGGAATTGTAACAAACTATCTTTGCAGAGGCAGTTATCTTTTGGTCTGTTGTCCTCACCATACATAAATAATAATAAAATCTATATTTATGAGAGAGAGAGAGAGAAAGAAGGAGGAGGAAAAGAAGAAGAGAGGAACAGAGTAAGGGAAAAAAGAGAACATAGAAAGGAAGGAAAGAGAATGATGAGCTCTGCCTTTGTGGAGCTTTTAATCCAAATGGGAATGATAGGACCTAGCATAATATATGAAAAATAAGAGAGATAAACTGAATATTTACTAAGTAAAGGACAACAGTGTAGCAAAATTAGGAGTCTTCCACAGAAACCAAAAGTTAAAACTAGTTATCTTTGTATGCAATTTGTTGAATGGAAATTGAAATCAATGGAATACAGATAGTGTATTCCATTTAAGATGCACAACCAA
This sequence comes from Tarsius wallacei, assembly GCA_963574415.1. Classification (NCBI taxonomy): domain Eukaryota; kingdom Metazoa; phylum Chordata; class Mammalia; order Primates; family Tarsiidae; genus Tarsius; species Tarsius wallacei. The sequence continues at coordinate 22,013 of CAUYQG010185564.1, forward strand.
TGTGACTTTCTCATCCTTTACTGTCAATAGCTCTCACATTAAGTTAAGTATATAGAATAAAGAAATTTTTGTCTATGTTATTAGTAGTGAAAATAGGATGCTGGAGGATTTTCAAAAGGAGAGACTATATAGGTAACATTCTGAAAAATGAAGGCTCGATTTGTCCATCTTTAAATGAAGGAAAACAGCATAAAATCACCTACTTTGGAAAGCTGAGGCAGAAGGATTGCTGGAGTGCAGCAGGTAGACTCTGGGTGGCCATGAGTGTGCCACTGCACTCCAGTCTGGGTGAGAGAATGAGACTCCAACTCAAAAAAAAAAATCCTACTTTTCAGGGTCATTGTGAAGACTTAAATAAATAATCTGTGTAAGCAGCAAGGACAGTTCCTGGAACACAGAAGATGCACAACCGATGTGACTTTCTCATCCTTTACTGTCAATAGCTCTCACATTAAGTTAAGTATATAGAATAAAGAAATTTTTGTCTATGTTATTAGTAGTGAAAATAGGATGCTGGAGGATTTTCAAAGGGAGAGACTGTATATAGGTAACATTGGGATAAATTGTGGAGTCTCATCAAAGATATCCCAGATATTATGAATTAAAAGGTCTGGGTTGTGCTGGGTATTCTTTTTTTAAAAGCTCTGCAGTTGATTCTTATATAAAATTCCTTCTCAGGTGGTATGTTTGTTGTATGAAATTATGATGCTGCCATTTTTAATTTAAATTTTTATTTTTAATTGACAATAATTGTGTATATTTAAGGGGTGCAATGTCATGTTTTGATATATGTACACATTGTGGAATTATTATATCAAGCTAATTAACATGTCCATCACTTCACATACTTGTCTTTTTTTGTAGTGAGAACATTTAAAATCTACTCTTTTAGTAATTTTGAGATATACAATACATTATTATTAACTGTGGTCACCATGCCGTGCAATAGATCTTGAAAACATATTCCTCCTGTCTAACTGAAACTTTGTATCTTTTGACCAACATCTCCTTATTCCTTTCTTACCACCCTAGTTTCTGGTAGCCATCATTAGACTCTCTATTTCTATGACTTTGACTTTTTTTTATTCCATGTATAAATGAGATCATGCAGCATTTGCCTTTCTGTGCCTTTCTTATTTTACTTACATAGTGCTCTCTAGGTTTATCCACATGTTGTAAATGACAGAATTATTTCTGAAGGCTGAACAGTATTCCATTGTGTATAGACACTACATATTCTTTATTCATACGTTAATGAACACTTAGGTTGATTTCGTGTCTTGGCTACTATGAATAATACTGCATAAATATGAGAGTGCAGATATCTCTTCAGCACATTGATGTCAATTCCTTTGGTATATATACCCAGTACTAGAATCATATGGTAATTCTATTTTTAATTTTTTGAGGAACCTCCATACCATTTTCCATAACAGCTACACTAATTTACATTCCCACCAGTAGTGTACAGGGGTTTCCTTTTCTCCGCATCCTCACCAGTACTTGGTATCTTTCATCTTTTTTGTAATAACAATTCTAACAGGTATGAGGTGATAACTCATTGTAGCCTTAATTTGTATTTCCCTGAGGATTAGAGATGTTGAACATCTTTCCATATATCTGTTAGCCATTTGTATGTCATCTTTCAGATATCTCTATTCAGGCCTTTTGCCCATTTTTAAATTGATTTATTTGTTGTCTTGCCATCAAGTTGAGTTCCTTACATGTTATATTAGCCCCTTCTCAGATGCATGATTTGCAAACATTTTCTCCCATTCTTTGCGTTGTCTCTTCTCTCTGTTGTTTCTTTTATTGTGCAAAAGCTTTTTAATTTGATGCAACCCAATTTGTCTATTTATGCTTGCTTTTCTCGCCTGTGTTTTCAGGATTACATTAAAAAAAAAAAAAATTGCGTGCCCCAAACCAATGTTATGGAGTTTTCTTCTGGTAGTTTTGCGGTTTCAAGTCTTTTGTTTAAGTCTTTAATCCATTCTGAATTGACCTTTGTATATGTTGTGAGATAAGGATCCAGTTTTATTCTTCTGCATGTGGATATTTAGTTTTCCCAACATCATTTATTAAAGAAACTGTCATTTCCATTGTGTGTTCTTGGCACTTTTATTGAAAATGAATTGGATGTAAATGCATGAGCTTTTTTCTGAATTTTCTATTCTGTTCTACTAGTGAAAGTGTCTGTTTTAATGCCAATACTATGCTCTTTTGATTACTATAGTTTTATAATTAATATATTTTGAAATCAGGCAGTATGATGCCTCTACCATATTTCTAATTATTATTATTTTTGTACAGTAAATGAGATTTTATTTAACACTTTCAATATTCCAAGAACTAAGGAATGCACCAAAGAGACAAAAAATAAGGGCAATGATGTCAGGGAAGTCTTTAGTGAAGAACATAAATGTCCAAATTCGCTATAATTTTAGGAAAAAGGTACTATTAAATAAACACATTTAATGTGCAATGGAAGTGCAAAGAAAGCCATGACCCTATTATGGATTCAACTCCAACTTAATTTTATATTTTCAAACACAGAGTATTTCAGTACAAACCATGAATCTTTTGCTTTAAAATAGTAATCTTTTTCAGTAGTTTTCAATTCCTAATGGTTCTCAGTGCCTAATACTGTTGCTGAAAGGTCTGGTGCAAATCTTTGAGCACAGACTCTAAGACCAGAGAATGCTCGAGTTCTAATTGTTAATTATTCTTTACACTTAGTTAGATTGTCCCCAGTGAGCAATTACCTATTACTTGATATCCATGACCTAGTTCCCCAGTCTATAAAACTGAGACAATAATATTTATCTGCTTTTTATGATTTGGTATCCAGTTTTTAAATAGCATTTTTATTTTAAAGGGGCTTTATAATCATTAGTTAGTTTTTCCTAACTAGCTGTGCCTGCCTCACAGTGATGGCATGAAGGTTAATGAATTAATGTTGGCAAATGCTTCTGAAGATGAGAAGACCTTTATTCCATTATGCTATAGTTTATTTTGGCATCATGAGGTTTCTCAAGTTTGCTTATGCCCAGGAGAAGCACTAGGGGTACAGTGGTCTCTTAGCATACTCCATCTCTGATTTAACAGGAGAACATAGCGTTGATTCAGAGAAAACAGTCTTAGTACATATACTATGTAATGTAAGAAAAATTCTTCTGATGATAAGTATAAACCTGGTAAATAAAGAAGAAACATACTCTCAAGTATTCAATGTGTCACCTCCAAGTTCTTCCTAACAACAGTGAAATTGTTGCTTGGAACCAAGCATGTTGGATGCTAATCAAGTCAACAGGAATACAGAATTGAGAATACCTGTTGTTGTTGTTGTTGTTGTTGTTGTTGTTGTTGTTCTGAGTCAGAGTCTCACTCCATCACCCAGGCTAGAGTGCAGTGGCACGCTCACGATCACCCCAGCATCGACCTGCTGGACTCCGGCAAACCTTCCACCTCAGCCTTCAAAGCAACCAGAACTACAGGCACGTGCGACCACACCCAGCTAATTTTTTGATAAATTGTAGGGACGAGGTCTCACCAAGTTGCCCACGCTGGTCTCGAACCCAAGGGCTCAGGCAATCCACTCACCTTGGCCTCCCAAAGTGCTGGGATTCTGGCTGAGCCACCAAGCCCGGCAATGAGAATACCTGTATTTTAAAGCAGGAAAGGTACATTTTTCTAGTTATGTAGCTGGTAAAAATGTTCATCTCTATTTATTCACTTACTGAGTAAATTGGCACAAACTCTTTTTTTTTTTTTCTTTTTTGAGTTGGAGTCTCACTCTGTCGCCTAGACTGGAGTGTAGTGGCTGCTCCCGGCCACCGCAGCCTCGACCTGCTGGGCTCCAGCGATCCTTCCACTCAGCCTTCCAAGTAGCTGGAACTACAGGCGCACGCTATCATGCCCGGCTAATTTTTTAATTTATTGTAGAGATGAGGTCTCGCCAAGTTGCCCAGGCGGGTCTCGAACCCACGGGCTCAGGCAATCCACTCACCTCAGCCTCCCAAAGCGCGGGATTACAGGTTGAGCCACCGAGCCCGGCTGGTACAAACTCTTTTAAAAGCCATATACTATACAGCAGGGTGTATTTTTGGCTTTAAACATAATCATATCTTTGCTTAATATTATAATTTTATGAAATCTATCTTAAGGAAATAATAGGAAAGTAGATAGTATTATTTATTATTTTTCAAAAGGAAACGGTGTAAATACTCAACAATTGAAATTATGTTTAAAAGATGTTTAAAATTATGTTTAAAAGATGTTTATTGATAAAGAGAAATGTTTTGGATAAAGTAAATTAAATAATAATATAAGACAGAATATACCATATGATCTCATCTTTATGCATCAAAATTGATTAACTCTCAATAGTAAAGTTATCAGTGAATTTTAATTTCTTCATTTAAGTTTTTTGACTTTTTTTTAAGTATTTATTTTTTGCCAGAGACTTTTTTCTAATTATATTTTTAAGATATGGAGTATAATTCAGAATTAGGTACATAAGTGGTCATACTACATTGTACATTAAAACAATGTTTTTTGACAATTTCAACCTCCCGATTTTATATAATAAGCAGTATTGATTAACTAATCAACAAATTTATGGTAATTTAATGCTAGCTCAGAGACAGACTTTCTTTCATTTAGCTGCTCTTCTATCTCTGATGACATTATTACAAAGACATGCTATTACTTATAATGGTTACTCATTATCAAATTGGGCTGTATGTTAACAGGTATCATCTCATTTAACAAGGCTTTAAAAGTGACCTTTCCATTGCTGTATGTCCATGGAACCTGAAAACTAACTACTTTCTTATAGGACATTCTTGGGCCCTTTCCCACCAATAATCGCCTTCTATTACAGTTATTTGTGGAAATGTTTTTCTTCCTAATTTGTTTTATAAATTTTTAGAAGCAAAGATTTATGTTCTATGTATCTTGTATCCCTAGTACTGAATAATTGTTACTATAAAGAAATGTTCCCAACCAGTGACCAATAGATCTGAATACTCCTATTTTGTGGTTATATCAGCCTGAAAGGCTTGAAATTTCTTGGGCAGCGGGTCTAAAATCAACCCATCTTCTCTTCTGTTGATTTATTTATTCAATAAATATTCAGTGAGCACCTACTATGTGCCAGACATGTTTCTAGGCACCATGGATACAGCAATAAACAAAACAACAAAATCTTTCCCTTATGACGCTTACGCCCCCATGAGAAAAACATATAATATACAAAACAAGTTAAATATATACTATGGTGGATGGTAATAAGTACAAGGGGAAAAACCTAAAGCAAAAAAGGGAAATGAAACAAATTAGGAGAAGGGATTGAATTCTAGAAAGAATAGTTAGCAAAGGCCTCACTGAGAAAATGGAACATTACAGCTGGACTCGGTGGCTCAGCCTGTAATCCCAGCGCTTTGGGAGGCCGAGGTGAGGAGATTGCCTGAGCCCGTGGGTTCAAGACCCACCCAGGCAACTTGGTGAGACCTCATCTCTACAATAAATCAAAAATTAGCTGGGCGTGGTAGCACGCGCCTGTAGTTCCAGCAGGTCGAGGCTGCGGTGGCCGGGAGCATGCCACTGCACTTCAGTCTGCACTTCACTGCACTTCAGACTCCACTCAAATAAATAAATAAATAAAAATAAATTTTAAAAAAATAAAGAAAGAAAAAAAAGAAAATGGAACATTTAGGTGAAACTTAAAGGTAATGTGGCAGCAGATGATGTGACCATCTAAGGAAAAAATATTTCATACAGAGGAAACAACCAATACAAAGGCCTTAAGGTAAGTCCATGACTAGGTGTGTTTGAGAAAAAGCAAGGACAGTTTTGGCTGTAACTAAACATGTAGAGGGTAAAAGTAGAAGAGAAAGTCAAATACGGGCAAGAGGCCAAACTGTGTAGGCCCAGCAGGTCATTGTACAGACTTCAGCTTTTACTCTAAGAGAAAAGGAGAATCACTGATATCTTTTGAGCAGAGGAGGAATATAAACAATGTGTTTTATCAGCAAAGTTTTAGCTTTTGCTGAAAGACGAACAGGGCAAGGATAGAAGCTTTTGGAAGACTTATAATCCAAAGATGATGGTGGTTTAGACAAGAGTGGGAGCAGTAAAGGTGCCGAGAATTGGACTTTAAAGAGAATGTGCTGATGAATTAGATGTGAGTTGCAGAAGGATTCCAAATGCCTCCAAGGTTTGGATGTGAGCAACTAAATGATGGAGTTGTCATTAACGGAGATGAGAAAGATTATGGGTGGGGCAGACTTGGGAAAAATATCATGAGATGAACTGGGGTTGTGTTAAACCTAAAATAGCAATGATACTTTCAAGCAGAGTGTTGAATTGATGGTTGGACATATACAAACCTGGAATTCTAGGGTAAGTTTTGGGATGGACACAGAAATGTGGGAATCAACAAGGTGGGGCTTGAAGTCGTGAGATCACGTAGCATTGCTTCAATCATAATTACAAGGTTGTGAAATAACAAGTAAAATTTGGTAAGAAATTCCTCTTCCCTCAAGGTAAAGAGGAAATAATAGTTACACTTGCCCTCTTTGCAGTACAAAGCTCACCCCAATAAAATCCCAGAAACACTAGAGGCTCCCAGATCTCTAGCTAGAACTCCCACCACTGGTACCAGACTTTACCAATTGGGATTTTTGTTTATTACAAAATACTCTGGCCTCAGCACTAATGACTTAAAAGTAGGAAAATTGAAAGCAGGTGTAGGTCTGTATTAATTGGAGCAGAAGCTTTGCCATTGCCTAGGAGCCTTGTTAGAAATACAGAATCCCAGGTCTCATTCAAGACCTCCTTCATATCTACATTGAAGTTTGAGAAGTGCTGTGCCAAAGGATATTAAGTAGGTTGCTGATAGAACCTTCAGGAGGTCTGGAGAAACATCTTGGAGAAGTATGCATAATCTCAACATCAGGTTGCTTGTAGGTGTGCCTCCAACATGTCTGAGGCCATAGAAACAGATATCACATCTGTCCCTGGGATCCCCAGCAAAAAATATACATAATGGGACTTCTGTCATCCCTGTTTCTAGAATCTTAATACCAGTCTCATGATGGTGACTTTTTATTTGCAACACCAAAATCATTGAGTCTAGGTAGATGAATTGCAGTTTATATCTTGGGATGGAAGGACTCGTAATGTGAAAAACGTGTTCAAAATATGCTTACAGCCACAAATATAACAAATATTTGCTATATCCCTGAAGGGCTAAAGTTAAATACCAGAAAGAATATAGATAGGATAGAAAAGCCTGGTATTTGGGATGAGGTCAGAAATAATGACAACCTTAAATCAAATATATAAATAAACAATAGGACCTAACTCAGATATATGGCAGTAGCCAGCACAGCAAACTAATAGTAGAGAAGTCCCAAAGTTAAATGAGAAAATCTGAGTCTACAAGATAGATTCTGAGTCAGCAGTTGAAGCCAGGAACTGAAGATTTAAAAAAAAAAGATGGTTGTTTTTGTTATCTATTATCTCAGCTAAGCTAGAACTCTGCTTCCCAGAATCCCCTTTCTATGGTTCTAGGTTGGAAATAGCCAAAAGAGAAATTGGCACAAGATATAAATGGTAGACATGACAGCAACCATTAACTCCTTGAGAGTCATTGTGGTTGGACGCAATAGGAGGCAGATGCAGTTGTTCACTTGTTCTTCCTCTATTTCATTCCATACCACCTCTTCTGCCTGTTAGCTGGTCTGATAACCAGTGGTGCCTACCGGCTCACCCACAGATACAAAGACCCGATGGGCCTTCCCTGTTCTTCTTCACCTGCTCTCCTGCGTGCTCACATCTGGCAGCTGGATGTGTCTGGCTTTAGGCAGGTTGTTTAGTGAATATTCTTTGATCTTCCAACTCCTCCTTTTGGGCCCTATGTATCTAGCTCCTCCTATAGCTGTGTCGACCTAATTCCTACATAAGTCTCTTATTCCATGATATTCATAGTGCTTCTCCTTTCTCAACTGAATCTTCACAAATAGTTATGGCTACCAGAATTGGCTCCAGGGAACAGAACTGTAAGATGGGAATTTGGAAATGTTCCTCTGATAAAATTAGATTTAAAGGCATTAGTGACTCTGTGTCCAGTGGTATAGTTATAGGCCCACTAGTTGTCCGTGGAACGCTATGGGGAAACAGTTATTTAAATCATCATCTGCCATCACTTATAATAAAATTCTTAAATAATAGAAGGCTTTGCATGAATAAGTAGTTGCCACCATGTAATATTTTGGTGGAAATAAAGAACACATGGGGTTGCTTTGTTGCTTCTCAGAGTTCTGCCAAACATGGACAAAGAAAATCATGAATGCAAGCCTTTCCATTTGCAGCTTCAGGTCTGAGTGAGGAGATAGAAAGATTTTATGTTTGTGTCAACTTGGCTAAGTCATAACTATGTTTTCTAAAAGGTGGGCATTGATACAGAGAAAAGGCATTCACCAGCATTCCTGAAGCACTGATGTGGGGGAACAAGTTGGAACCTTCAAGTGAACCTGGGGCTCTAGGTAAGTCCAGCTACCAGGGTGCAACCATCAAGGGGACCTGGTGGAAAAGTCCAAAGAAAGCTGTTGCCTCTGCACAGTCACTGCTTCTGAAGCCTCAGATCTAAAATTCAACCTCAAAGTCTAATTCTGCAGGTGACTGAATTAAAACACAAATCAAATTCACAACCTCACAGGGTGTCTAATGCTTAGTATGCTTTTAGTAATTTGCTTTTAGTATGAAAGTTGTGTCTTAGTAGTATATATCAAAAGCAAAACTAATGTAAAGAAATCAACAAATTACATCTCTAAGAATATGACAATTTTTTTTCATTTTTAAAACTTCAAAGAACAATTTACTCTATTAATATAAAACCATGATGGATATGAATAAATGCAAATCAATTAAAATAAAGAAATGAGGAAGATTGGGTTAGATTTTGAACTTGTTATTGGATTCTATGAAACCAAATTTGCTGACTCACAGAATTTTTCACATTTTATAGTCAGAATTTTAGAGTGAGAAGAGGCTGTAAAGCTCTCTATTTTGCAGCCGTCCACACATAGTCTCTACATATTCTGTTCTATTGCTTCATGTGCTTTGACTTTGGTTATTAAATACACAAATTGAATTCACAACCTCACAGGGTCTCTAATGCTCATGAGCTTTTAGTATTGGCTTTTAGTATGAAAGCTGTGTCTTAGCAGTGTATATCAAAAGAATGATTAACATAAAGAAATCAAGAAATTACATCTCTAAGAATATGACAATTTTTTTTCATTTTTAAAACTTCTAAGAACAATTTACTCTATCAATATAAAGCCATGATGGATATGAATAAACGCAAATCAATTAGAACAAAGAAATGAGGAAGATTGGGTTAGATTTTGAACTTGTTATTGAAGTCTATGAAACCAAATTAGCTGATTCACAGAATTTTTCACATTTTTTATTTTTTTTGAGTTGGAGTCTCACTCTGTCGCCCAGACTGGAGTGCAGTGGCCACTCCCGGCCACCGCAGCCTCGACCTGCTGGGCTCCGGCGATCCTTCCTCCTCAGCCTTCCAAGTAGCTGTAACCACAGGCGCGTGCTATCACACCCGGCTAATTTTTTGATTTATTGTAGAGATGAGATCTTGCTTGCCCAGGCGGGTCTCAAATTTTTCACATTTTATAGTCAGAATTTTAGAGTGGGAAGAGGCTCTAAAGTTCTCTATTTTGTAGCCGTACACACATAGTCTCTACATATTCTCTTCTATTGCTTCATGTGCTTTGACATTGGTTATTAAATTTGTTTTGAAGGTTTAACATGTGAAAAGTATAAAGTCACAGCAGGAATGATCAGCACTGAATTTGGGACAATTGTTATCTCTGTGTTAGGTATAAAGCAGAAAGAAATGTAGCTGGAAGGGTAAGTAGGAGGCTTCCACTGCATTTACAAGTTTTATTTCTTAACAGTGTTAGAAACACAGTTGTGTGTTATATTACTTTATAGCATTATGTATGACTGAAACATTTTATCAAAATAAGATGGTAAAAGCAGATTTAGCCTGGGACTTATAAATAGATTTTTCTCTATTTTATCTTTGGTACAAAGATTTTAATAAGAGACATTTTATGTTGGATAAAAGGTTTCTACACAGCTAGTCAATGAATTATACAAAGCAACTGTCAGGAAACCTGGTTCCTGCAGAAAGAATTTTTCTAGATTTACATAAAGTTTTATAGATAGAAAATTTTAGAAAAGATCTTATTTGAACAGATACAAAATAACAACTTATTCTGGCTGCAAGCAATGCATAAAATTGTCTTCCCTTTCCTATCCCCTACAGAGAAGAAACAACAGTGACTTTGAATGATAAGAACTGGATTCTTGCCAGAACTCTGGCCCCTGCTAGCTATATGGCCCCAGCTCAGGGAGGACTTTGAAAAGCTTTTGCTGACTCAAGAAGTGCCAAAGGAAAGAGGAAGGGACTGGCACTAGCCAAAAAAAGAAAAGAAAAGAAAATCAAAGTCACCTTTGTTCCTTCTTACCATGAAGTACACTTAAGGAAGAGAGAACAAGAGGAAAAGATGGGCTCTCAGTAACAGTAAGCATATCAGTTTTTTAAATGATAAATCAAAACAGCTTCAGTTTTTAGAGATGATGGTATTTGGGTCATTTTTTAGCTCTGCCTTTAGAAGGACTTCTAAAGACAGCAACTCCTAATCATGCCTCGAACAGTTCACTCAGATACACATGGCTTTTGTTTATTCTTGTTCAACTTGGTTTTCACATTTTTATACATGGCCTCAAGGAATGACTTTGATGCTGATTTTTTTTCTGGGAAAAAATGAATAAGTAAATACAGAAGTATATACATAAAATATAAAGGTATAAATTAAGCATTTTTTAAAAACCTATGTCCCCAATTAGTTTTCCAAGAATGATTCGATTTCAACAGCAATTTTGTATATCTTGACGACTGAAGTATGCTAATTTCTGGACCCTTGAATTAGTCAGGTGTTTAGTTACATTGTGAAATCTTACAGCTACAGAGACAAAATGCCTAAGAGGCATAAAACCATTTTTATTTAATCTTTTCCCATGAGAATATGAAATGAAGTCCTGATCAATTCTATGGTGCATCTTTCTCAAGAATGGCTGATTCATTACCTGCAGCCCAGTAACCCTTGGAAGATTCCATTGTCCAAAGGGATTTTTTGTTTTGTTTTGGCTAGGGAGTTTTCTTTGACTTTCTGACTGATTCCATTTATTCATAGAATTTTGCCCTAGTTTTTTTTTCTGTTTGAGTCCCTCGTACATCAAGATGGGTGGCATTCTGTTTTTAAATATTCTTTCAAGAAACACTGATGAAAGCAGGATTTCATTTTAGCTGCCAACCTTAGAGGAAGCTGTAAGCAAAGTGAGTAAATTGTCCTCATAAGACTATGGTCATCCAAGAACTACTTGAATGAATATACCAAGTCTATTGGGAAAATTCAGAAAAACTCCTAACAGAAAGGACTACAATAAATGCAGAATGAGCTCTATCCTGAACCTTCTTTCTTCCTGTCCCCATGTGCAGCTCCTTCTCCACCACACTCCCTGAAAGGCTCACACAAACGAAAGACTGATTAAGGTACCAACAGTTTCAGTGTTTGGGGATAAAATATATATCTCACAAAGTAGCACTGGCAAATTAAAAACAACTCTAGGCTTTGACTTCTTTTAAAGCTTGATCTTCATGAATAAGAATATTAATGGTTATGATGTACGAAGACAGATGAGAGGGACAGTCATTTTTATCACGTATGACTGGCTAAGACTGAGAAACACCTGCTTCTCTTTCTGCCTGTCCCCCTTGTGCTTGTACAAGTGGTTTTTTGGGGGTTTTTTGGGTTTTTTTGAGTTGGAGTCTCACTCCGTCGCCCAGGCTGGAGTGCAGTGGCATGCTCACGGCCACCCCAGCGTAGACCTGCTGGGCTCTGGTGGTCCTTCTGCCTCAGCCTTCCAAGTAGCCAGAACTATAGGAATGGCTACCACACCCAGCTTTTTTTTTTTCTTTTTGTTTTTCAATTGTAGAGAGGAGGTCTCACGAAGTTTCCTGTGCTGGTCTCAAACCCACAGTCTCAGGCAATCCACCCACCTCGGCCTTCCAAAGTGCTGGGATTACAAGCTGAGCCACTGAGCCCATCCTACATGTCTTTTGATGCACCAACATTTGGTTGGGATTCCTTAGCCACTAATACACATACAGTGGGAAAACTAGCAAACCTTAATGTTAATCTCTTTGAGGGAATTTCTCAGTAACGAAAAGTAGACAAAGCAGTATGCAGAAGGAGAAATAGATTTAAGAAGGTGTTTTGTTTTGTTTTAGCTAGGGACATTATAGCATGCTTATATATTTATAAGATTCTGTTCCGATAGAGAAGGAAATTTATAAATTCCAGGGAAAGAGAGGGAAATTTGCTGAAGTGTAACCTTTAAAAGGAGAAGAAATTGAGTTCATCACCAGATAGAAGCATGGGCATTTCTCCCACAGTAGTAGGTGCACAGTAGAGCATAAGGAGATAGTGGGGTGGAAGATGTTGTGGTGGCAATATATGAGACGATTTTCAGGGATATAGAAAGTAAGGTCATCGGCTGAGAGTGAAGATGAACGAGGAGGTTTTAGAATTTTAAGGAATGGGAGAAAGAATGAAATAACTCTCTAGAAGAAGGATGGTGTGAACTGACAAGGGACATAGGATGGGATTGCCTGGCCACCTCTGAGAGCCCACTGGAGAGAGACAATCATGAATTCAAAGTGAGACAAACTTGTGTGTTGGGTTGTTTTTGCTTGTTTGTTTGTTTATTTGTCCTCTAGCCACATTTAGCAGCATGGATGCAAGACTGAATTCATGCACAGTTGGGATTTTTTGTGCATACAATGAAAAGAAGGAGGAAAAAAGCAGTGAAGATAGAGCAACCCCTTCGGGTCCCCTCCCATTGTGGGAGCTTTTCTGTTCTCTTAATAAATCCTGCTTTCAAAAAAAAAGCAGTGGAGATAAAGATGATGATGATGATGATGACAATGATGGTGAAAGAACATGGAATATACATCGAATGAAGAGAGAAACACAGATGAGAAGAGGATACAAATAATTAAAGGGTAGTGGAATCAAAGAATTGTTTATCCCCGTGGGGTCAGAATCACATTCTAGAGGGAGTAAGTTGGAATGAGAGGAGGCAAAGAGTATAGTGCTTGAAGTTATTTTTATAAAATAAGTGCTTTCATGAGTAATTAAAAGGTGCATGGTGAATATGGCCTTAGAAGTCAATGACTAAAGTAGAGTGGAGAACAAGAAAACTGGAAGAAAGGATCTTTAAGGGCAGGTTATCAGAAGGATTTTCTATGTGAATATTGAAATACTCATGAATTTTGAATGAGGCGCCAATAACAGAAGCTAAAACTTTCTAAGTAAGAAAAGGAAGTGGCCATAGCTCTGTGGCCAACAAGAAGGAGGTGAGGGTAGCATAGTCTGAAGTCATGAGCAGCAAGTCTGGGAGTTGTAGGGACGAAGAAACTGGAAGTGGTAATGAGGATCGTGAAAGATACCTAATACACCCCTAGGTTCTGTGGCACAGGCGAGTGGAAGAAAACAGTCACCACATTTAGAATCTTCCTTGAATTTCTGGAGGAATGTCTGAATTCACATTGCTAACATGATTTTCTACATGCATCTTTATGATTTTTTTAATCTTCCCAAAGTTTAACACTTTCTTCCTCTTTCCATAATTATGTTATGCTTACAACTGCATCATCTCCTATATATTTGTTAGGCTATGACAAATGGTGATGGGGAGTCCGAAATGAACGAACCAACCAGTCCACATGGCCAAAACTTTGGTTTTGTGTTTGGTTCTTGTTTTTGTTTTATTTAAAAATTGCTTTACCTTTTACCAGTCTTAACACCAAGGGGTGACTTGAATGTGGGGAGGGAACTTGAATCCTGCACACAAATGTTATCTATCAATCCTCCAACCATCTCAAGTTAAACAAAATGATATTTTTCAATGTAGACACTTGACATTTCTCTATGCTAATAAGGTATGAAGGAAAGTTATCTGGAAGTAGAAGCCTTCTACTTTAATTGATTTATAACATGCAGTCTAAATTAAAAATGTGCTTGTGATGCAAATGCAGTTTCCCATCACCAAACATTCCAGTTTTCTACCCAAAACCCTACTGTAAAACAATTCTGTAGTCATTATTGACTGCCCGCATGCTTTCACTAGTGTGTGGCCTGGGTGTAGATTTAGCTTACATTTGTGGGCATAATAATTCAATTTGTGACTATGGAATTGATCTGTCTTGAATTTCATCCCAGTAAACTTAGTTACAAAAAGTACTGTAAGACTGTATTTGTGCACTTGAACCTTAAAATTATGGCATAGTGATGTTTCAGAACATTATATGTTTTAATAAATACTGCAAATTGAGTCCTTTTGATACTTTTTTCTTTCCCAAAATCACGTGTGATAAACTTACACTAAATGGAATTTAGCACAAATAGGATTCTCTCTAAGAATTAATGGGGTCAACAGAATCAGAATCAACCGAAAGGAAGTCTCTTTCTGACACTCACAGTGAAATATTCATGTTCATTCTTAGGACAACCCAGAGAAGTGCAAAGCAAGGGAAAATTCAACATTCTAACTTATTTGACTTGCCTTTGGAAATAGGAAATTAGGGAAAAGGTGGCTGCCCTTCTCCTAACTACTCAAGTGTGTGTGTGTGTAGCAGGCATGGAACAAATTTCAAGACATGGAGGGAGATATGATACCAAAACAAAATAGAGAAAAAAGGTGGGAGGTAAAACTAACTCTGCAGGATCCCCATCCCACAATGCACTGCAGTGGCACCCTTCCTGAGCTCTAGGCGCGAGATTTTCTCAAGTGCATGTTTGGAAAATAGCAGCTCAGATACAGACAACATGTGGGCTTCCCTGGTGAATGAATATGACAGATTGCCCAGGAGTTTCATTTAGGAATTTAGAGAAGGAAGTCATTTGATTTCTTTGTAGATCATTAGGTGGGTCATTAAGTCATTTATGGCTGAATTTCCATGTCAAACCCTCAATTTTACACACACACACACACCCACAAACACATAGATTACAGAACAGACTTAATTTTTCACAGCTGCCATAGCCAGAAAACCTCCTAAGTGGTTAAAACACTGAGAATATACATAAGCTCAGCTATAGAATATATTGTGAAGGTAAAGAACTGATTTTTAATTTATTTTGTGAGTCTCAAAAGTCGAGTATGTAATGCAAAGGGAATATAAGTAACATACCACCAACAAGTTAATGACTAAATGCTGAACTAATTTAACAAAATATAATATTGAGATATATATTTATAGCATGTAAATTCCATATTTATTATCATAATAAACTTACAATAAAATCCCATTGCATGCCTGTAATATTATTATTAAGTTTCATTTCCATCTTCAACTGCCTACTTTTAGAAATATGTAATATTACCTTGAGCCATTTGAGTTTTATGTGGCAATTGCATTTACCTTAACTCTTCCCTGGAGGTAGATTGAATCATTTATTTCATTCTGAAGGAAATGGATTTCTGCATCAGAATGAAATAAAAATGATTAAATATGAATTGAATCACTTAATCCTTTTTCTGGGTCAAAGGGCATAATTATCTCCCCTGCTAAGTGCTATATGTGTGATCACATACCAGAACTTAAAAGCAGCTCTAAAATGATGAGTTGTGAGAAAAGGGTGATAAAACCCCAAACATACAAACAATGGCAAAGGCTTCAAGTAGCATGTGGGAAGTATAAGCTCATCAAACCTGAGTTATTTCACCAGACATGTGCACAACTCATCCAGGTTTTTGAAAGAATTCTCTCTGCACTATGTAAGTCAACTTAACAAAATGTATTGGGACAGCTTCTTTCTATACTGAGGATGCTTTGGGTATGCATACAAGACCAAGATCCCTTTCACAAGGCATGTTTAAGAGATTCGTCTTTTGTTTGCAGCAGATGCAAATTCAGACTCAAAAATGTCCCTCCACATAAGTTTGCTGCATCCCAGGGTGGCCAATGTGTAATGATTTTGAGAGAAAAGCAAAATGATTTCACCAAAGTTAGAGAGAGAGAGAGAAACAAGCTAGAGAATTGGGTAACCTGGGTAGAAATCCAAACTTTCTTTCTAGTAGCTGTGTGACCTTCATTAAATCACTAACACTGGGTCTTGTCTTCTCATCTGTGAAATGGAAATAAGAATTACCTTGAAGAATGTTACAAAGATTAAATGAGATCATATGGAAAGGTATTAGCACACACTTGGCTATCATTATGCTATGTACTGCATAATGACTGTCAGACATTTGGAGGTGACAGCCCTATTTGTGAGAATACATTTGTTCTAAACTGGGGATTCTAGAAAACGCATATATCTATTTAGAGTAGGATGATGGTCCTGGGATGTATCTGTGGTCCAGCTTCTGGCTAGTGCTTTCTTTTGCCCTCAAGTGTCCCAATTTGGATGACAAAACTTATAACCATCCTTACACTGGAATTTTAGTGCTCTTCTTCCCCTGGGTGATTGTTGAGGGAACAGATTCTCAAATAACTGGAGGGTTTCATGTCCCTTTCCAGATCCATATCTGAGATTCTTCTGAAGAGATAATGCCTCAGATTCAAAACTCAGGATGGACTCTGTTATGGGTAAAATTGTATCCCCCCAAAATTCATATGTTGGGGTCCTAACATACAGTATGTGAGAATGTGACCTTATTTGGAGATTGGGTCTTTACAGAAGTTATCAAATTAAGATTGTTAGAATGGGCTCTAATTCATTATGACTGGCGTCCTCATTAAAAGGGGAAATTTGGAAACAGGCACAATGGGAAGATGCTGTAAAGAAGCATAGGGAGAAGATGGCCACCTACAGTAAGGAAAGAGGACTAGAACAGATCCTTCCCTTGCAGCCCTCAGAAGTCAACCACTGGCCCCTTGATTTCTGACTTCTAGCCTCCAGGACTGTGAGGCGATCAATTTTCCCTTGCTTAAGCCACCTAGGTTGTGGAATTTTGTTACAGCAGCCCTAGCAAAATAACACAGTCCAAAGGAAGACACACAGCCCTCATCCTTTCTTGGTTTCTGAGCTTTCCTCCCTAAACAAACACCACTTCCTTCCAAATTCTGAAACTACAATGCTTTCTGCGGGCCATCCTGTATGTCAATTGCTTGTAGCAGTATTCTATGGGAACGCTAGAAAAGAAATGTTAAAACAAAACTGAATAATGACACAAATGCTCAATTAGCAAAAAACGACATATACCAGAGTCAAGGTTCCAGTCCCTGAAAACACCTCAGGATCACCATTCCAACTGCCTGAGAATTATAAATTATTAACACATTTATCTAGAGAGCATAACAGCACACTATTATGAGGAATCTGTGTCCATGGAATTTGCCGGTCATTCAGAGGACTAATAATTTACTCTTTGTTCTCTAAAGTAAATATATGCAAGTTACATAAATCAAACCTGGTTTTAAAGCAATATTTTTCCTCATAGAAAAAGCAATATGTTTCTACCAGCAATTCCTTCACCACTGCATATCCCCTCCCATACATACACGCGCATACACACACACAGGAACAAAGAATCTAGAACCATAAGTTTAGCATTTGTACACATTTTGTAAAACTTTATCCTCTACCCTTTCAGCTAACTTCAGGCCACAGCAGTATTGACAGATACAAACACAAGCTTTTTGTCTATTTATACTTTTCCTTTGAAAACAAAATATCTTCAAATTCTATCTAATACATCACAAATGCTTCAACAAGTTGTTTTTAATTAATGTCAGAGATTCTGTAGAGAGATGCATTGGAAAACTTTGGAGAAAGAGGAATGTAGTTTGAAACAGTCTTTTTTCTCTCTCACACACACTTCTGCCCGTATTGTTAACATTTTCAGAGAATCTATTGTTCATTATCTTTAAAAAATGTTGGTGGTATTGTTTAACCTCCCCCAAAGTATCTAATTACCCAAATAATTCCTAAATAGCACACAATCTAAATTTAGAAAGTTTACATTCATGTGTGCATCATATTTTTAACTCATTTCAGTGCAGAAAAAAAAAAGAAGGGAAAATGGCTTGTATTTTGTGGGGACTTTCTCATTCCCCAAACATGGACATATATTTATTTCAGTTTAAATAATCCCTTATAGCTGGCTAATTACCATGGAAAGTTAAAATTAGTTCTATTAAATACAATTTTCCCTTTTCCCCATATAATGAGATATAAAAATATCCCATAAGGAAGGAGTGTGAACTTTGGAGTAATGCAGAGCTGGGTACAATTCCAGCTCTTTTCACTCAGTAGTTGTGTGGCCTGAGGCAGGTTTCTAAGATTCCTTGGACCTCAGTTTCTTTAGCTCAAAAATGAGAATCATGCTTACCTTACAGGTAGTTGAGAGGATTAAATACTACGTGTTATCAAGCATGGGCCACACTAGTAAGGGACTGTGTCAGACTGCACTTTCTGAACAAGACCACAGCCTGAACTCCCATCCCAGAAGAGTGCCTCCTCTGAAGAGCCCTGTCCTCACCAATAGGTGGCATCTCCTTCCTCTCCTCTTGAATCTGGGCTGGCCCAGGGGCTCCCTTGTTACCTAGAGGATACAGCAGAAATGATGCTTCCAGGATAGATGAGAAAATTCATGCAGGTTCTCCTGAAACATTCATCTACTTCCCAACATTCCCTCCAGGAACCCAGTTACCAAGCCCAAGCCATGTGGCAAGGAGACAATGGAGGTGTTCTGGGAAACAGTCCCGACAGAACCCAGCCTTAGAGTAATTCTAGCCCGGATGCCAACATATGAGTGAAGAAGCTTCCAGATGCTTCCAGCCCTAGTTCTCTGAGTTACCTAGTCATTGCATCTTCTCACTTAGAACTTCCCTGCTCACAACAGTGCTGAAAGAGAATTAAGAGCTCCCCTTGCCACGCCCACACATTTGGAAACCTAAGTTTTAAATGTGTGTAATATGGTCTATCAGCAACTCTTTCTTCTTCTGAGCCCCTGAAATGCAGGGCCTCTGCAAAAGTGGTAGAAAATAGCATCCATAATCTGCTACTGTAGTGCTGACTTAATATATTTTCATCCTTGGAAAAAAGTAAAAGAAAGTAAATATGAAAGATCAGGCATAAAATTCCCAGCCAAGAACGTTCTCCACTAATGTCATCCCATACCTCACTGTAGTTAGATAATAACTCAATCGGTGTACTTGCCTTTAAATGCAAACAGTTCCTAGCAACCTGGGATTTATTTACTCCAGAGCAGGAAAAATCAGAACAACCCCTTAGAGTTGGAGAGTAGTAGAAGGCAGAGCATTTTGGAGCTCAAGCTTAGGTTTGGGAGGGCCCTTGGTTAGCTAGAGGCCATCAGAGGGTACAGACTATCTGAGAAGCATGATAGTCAGGGTTATGCCAAAGAATGGAGAGGGAGAAAGGTTCAGAAAAGTAGATGGGAGAGCGACAGTGAGATCTGTCCTGGCCACTCACTGATTAATTCAACAACGATGGTCTTTTTCATGTGCTGGGCACTGGTGGTGTGGGCACGGATGAATTGGACCCATTCTCCGGCCTAAAGAAATTTTGCAGGTTTCCCTAGGGTCTGATTCTCCTCTAAGCCACTGAAGCTTCCATTTCCAGAATTTGCCTGCAAAGCTAAATTGCTCTCACACCACCCTTGGATCCCTAGTCTGGGTTTACTCACTCAGTTTGCCATTGGGAAGAAAAGAGGAAAGGGAACTTGAGTTGAAGAAAGGAAAAGGTGTTTAAGCCTTCTTGCTTTTCATATCTACTTTCTAGCTCTCTAGTTGCAAAACCCTTAATTATAGGACAGAGTCATTGCTAACATGATTGTTATACCTAACTCATATCTTACAAATTGTTTATTAGTGGGATTGAGCTAAATCTGTGCAGTATTTGCAGGATCTACTATTCAAAAGAATTTATAGAATATGACACAAGATTAAACAAGGGCTAGATGAAGAAATCATGCTCTCAAAATTTACATTCTTTTCTTTTAAAGACGTGGGGTACAATTCAGGGTTAGGCACAGAAGTGGTCATCGTACAGGTAGAGTGTGGGTACCCATATTGGTGTTATGTGCTCCCCCCTCCCCTGGCAGTGTCCCAGCCAGTCCTTTTCTTATAGTATTATAATAATGTTCAATTAACCTTTTTAACACTTGGGAAAAGATGAAGCCATTCAAAATATTTAGTTTGGAGACATTCACATGTATTATACAGCATTACAAACAAACGGCTTCAAAAGGAGACAGAAAATCTCTTGGAACAAAGGAAAATAAAATTTTCTGAGCAAAATAAAATAAAATGCTAGCTTGTAAACAAAGTCATTTTCAAGGTCATGCACACTTACTTCCCTTTTCTCAAACCTATTCACACACATCGCACCTTGGTATTCAAGACCTGCATTGTTTCATTTGGATTCATTGAGGAATTATTCTCAACTTTGCAGTTCTCAGAGGCTAAAAGATCCTTAGCATCCTGCATAACAAGTATGACCAGGCACTGGCAACTTCCCTTAGTACATCACTTAAGAGGAAAGCTTTCTCCCCCAGGGGAACATCCACCCAGTTACAGGACTCTTCTATCTTTCAAGGCCACTGTCCCCATCTCCAAAGACCTCTTCACTGTTCAAACATTCTCTGTATTGAGCTGAAATCAGTTTTCCTTCTGGTACAAAATACTTTTATAACCTGTTATTAATAAAATCATTTAAAATTTGACTAATTTCAGTAGAAATTTATAATAGAACTAGAGATATATTGGGTAAAACTAGACTTATATCTACACTGTTTATGTAGTTTTATAGGTGCTGAACACTATTACTTTTTAAAGAAAGAGGAAGGGGTAGGGAGGATTTAACCCTTAATAAACATTTTTTTTTTTTTTTTTTGAGTTGGAGTCTCACTCTGTCGCCCAGACTGGAGTGCAGTGGCCGCTCCCGGCCACCGCAGCCTCGACCTGCTGGGCTCCGGCGATCCTTCCGCTTCAGCCTACCGAGTAGCCGGAACTACAGGCGCGCGCTACCACGCACGGCTGATTTTTTTTTTGATTTATTGTAGAGATGAGGTTTCGCCTGCCCAGGCGGGTCTCGAACCCG